>BQNB010049602.1:0-41956 GCA_026074375.1 Tanacetum coccineum | reverse complement strand
AACATGTACGTTAAACATCATGAAGTTTTGAAACATAAACCATCACACTAAGACTTGACATATTACCCCAGGTTGCGTGGTGAAGCCGTTACTTTCACCTAATATACTTTTGCCATCAATAAGATTTCCCTGTACTATTAAGGTGACTTTATAGCCTTACTTTTAAATCTTCTATTTCATAAACCCGTGAGGGGGATACATGCTTAAACTATGAATACAAGTGTTTTTCCAACTATATGCTATCCTGATATATTATTGCCTAAGTTACCTCCATTTTCCCATAAGACATCCCAATATCTCTTTGGGTAATAACTCCCAGTGTCTCTTTGGGTAGTAGCTCCCAATATCTCTTTGGGTAATAGCTCCCAGTATCTATTTGGGTAGTAGCTCCTAATATCTCTTTGGGTAGTAGCTCCAGTATGTCTTCGGATAGAGGCTCCCGTTTCTATTGAGTGTAAATATGTGATTCATGAGCTTAGGGCAATAATATAATAATGTTTTCTATGATAATTGTATGTGTTGCAATTATTAACACCTATGATAACTTGTATTTAAACTATTTTCCATAATAATTGTACTTATCGCAATTATTACACTTATGGGTGCATAACAACGTAACCCACTATTGAACTTGTACTCAACTATTACAACTGAAAACCTATGAATCTCACTCAACCTTTGTGTTGACCCTTTTAGCATGTTTATCTCAGGTAATTGAGCAACTTATGGCACGAACTTGAAGATGGCTAAATTGTTATCATTCAAACCTTATGCTTCTAGATTTTGGGACCTGTCTCAATTTGTAAAACTCTGATTTATTGAATGATAACTAAATTTTCCAAAACGTCTCTTTTGAGTCATTTTCTATGATTATGTATGTTGATCCATGAAGTAATACCCCAGATTAGCTTCCGCTGCTATATGTTAAAAATGGGGGTGTTACATTGTGGTTATTCGTTTGTGCACAAGACAAGAATAGTACATCGTACGTTTTTGTTTCCATCCTAGGCGAAATTATACACAACAGTTAGGCGAAGTAAACCTCAACTGTTAGGCGAAGTAAACAAAAACTTAGGCGAAGTAAACATTTAAAAGTGAGGCAAAGTAAACGGTTGAAAAGAGACGAAGTAAACATTTGAAAGTGAGGCGAAGTAAATGGTTAAAGATAGGTGAAGTAAACAAAAACAGTAAGGCGAATTATACACGTTTCTAGTTCGTTTTGAATTGTTTCGGTTTTTTGGTTTCGAGTTTCGATTGTTCGCGGGTCTTCTAACTTATATCATTACGATCGCGGTCTTTCTACGATCATCGTAGTATATTTGGTTTTTATCGACGATAACCATACCGCTCCGCGAGAAGCTAAATACATTCGATACCATTTTAAGAAAAAACTCAACGAAGAAGACAAACTAAAATGGAAGGAAACGTTTTTGTTTGTTTTTATTAAACTAAATTCGACTTTTTCAACTTTAATCCCTAGACTTCAAGCTCAATTCACACTTCGTCCTTTGTTATTTTGTTAACCCTCAATGGTGAAACTATTTTGCACTTTTAGTCCTTAGAACCTTAATTAACAACCGTTTAGCATTTAACTTGGATTTTAATTGCACCGTTAGTCCTCGTTTGTGCTTTAATCAACCGTTAATCATTTTTAGCTCAAAATTTTTCACCATTAGTCATTTTAGCTCATTAATCGTTAACAAGAGTTCTAATACTTCAAATATAACAACGATTTCACCAACATCAATTCTATTTTCACAGTTTCTTCTTGATTTAGTAAAATCTCACGAAATACTCATGTGTTTTCTCGGTTTAATCAAGACTTGTAAAATCTCGTGAATTAGATTTCTATCACAACAACAATCACTTTACCTACTTAAGATCCTTGCATATCATTTTACATCACTTTTGCAATGTCGACTCAACAAGACATTTATGCTGCTGGTTACCTATGCTTAACAAAGACAACTATGTTCCATGGTCTTCTCGTCTTCTTCGTTATGCAAAGCGTAAACCAAATGGAAAGCTAATCTACAACTCCATTATGCATGGTGCATATGTCAGACGAATGATTCTTGAACCAGGTGATCCAGACCGTGAAGTTCCTATTAATGAAACTTTTCATGAACAGACTGATGAGGAACTTACTGAAAAAGAAGTTAAACAAATGGAAGTTAATGATCAAACCATTCAGATTATTCTCATGGGTCTTCCTGAAGACATCTATGCTGCTGTTGATAGTTGTCAAACCACTCAGGAAATCTGGTTACATGTTCAGCAAATGATGAAAGGTTCTGATATTGGGATTCAAGACAAAAAAGCTAAGTTGTTTAATGAATGGGAAATGTTTACTTCTACTGATGGGGAATCGATTGAGTCTTACTATCATTATTTTTCAAAACTAATGAATGATTTCAAAAGAAACA
Organism: Tanacetum coccineum; assembly: GCA_026074375.1. Taxonomy (NCBI): domain Eukaryota; kingdom Viridiplantae; phylum Streptophyta; class Magnoliopsida; order Asterales; family Asteraceae; genus Tanacetum; species Tanacetum coccineum. The sequence goes on along the minus strand of BQNB010049602.1, from coordinate 39,530 downwards.
AACACTTTCCAGAAAATATTGCCAGCAATCTTAAGTTCCTAAACAACTTACAACCAGAATGGAGACGACATGTTACCATTGTTCACCAAACAAAGGATTTGCATGAAGTAGATTACACTCAGTTGTATGATTTCTTGAAATACAATCATGTGGAAGTAAATGAACTGAGGGTAGAACGACTTGCAAGAGCACATGATCTTTTGGCACTTATGGCAAATTCTAACAATCCTTACAAATATCTAGTGTTTCACCAAGATCAACCATCACCGGTTACCTACATGCAACAACTACAACCCAACAACAACTTTAACCCACAACCATCATTCAACACGAACAACATGCAACAACCAATGCTAAATCCCAAAGACATTACAGATCCCACAACTACAATGAACATGGCACTTTTTCTAATGGCTAAGGCATTCAAATTAAACTACTCAACACCAACCAACAACAACCAGCGAATTTCATCAAACCTTCGTAATAGGCAGATTGCACAGCCGGGTATGAATATGTGTCAAGATAGATAAATGCAGATGGTTGGAGATAATGGTGAAATTTAGTTTAGACAGCATGCTGGGCAGAATGTTGGAAATCAGAATGGGTATAATGCAGTTCAAAATGTCGGGAATCAAGTTGTTTAGAATGCAGTTCAGAATCTGGGTGCTCGGAATGTTAGAAATCAGAATGGGCTAATTGTTGTTCTAGGGATTGCTAATCCGAATGTGAATCAACATCGCAATGGTAATGTTGTAGCAGCACGGGCTGAAGATAATGATAATGGGAATAATGGTAATCAGATTAGGTGTTACAACTGCAGAGGATTAGGTCATCTTACAGTCAGACCAAGGAGAAGGGATGTTGCTTATCTTCAGACCCAGCTGCTGATTGCTCAAAAAGAAGAAGCAAGGATCCAACTCCAAGCTGAAGAGTTTGATTTGATGGCTCCTACACGGGATCTTAATGAGATTAAGGAAGTCAATGCAAATTGCATCTTGATGGCTAATTTGCAGCAAGCATCAAAATCAGGTACTCATACTGATAAAGCTCCTGCCTATGACTCAGATGGATCAGCTAAGATACACAAATATGACAATTGTTATAATAATGAGATATTTAATATGTTTACTCAAGAAGAGCAGTATACTGAGCTACTCGACCCCATTAGTGAGCCACACCAGGTTTAACAGAATACATAGGTACATGTTATTCTTCTGCAGTTTCTTGTGCTGAGAACAAAGTGGGGGAACAACTTGACAACCTCCTGGCTACTGTTGAGGAAACATGGGCTTTATTTTGAATCATTCTGAAAGAAACGAGCTGAGTGATAACTGAGCTGCTAGATATAAAAAATCAAGAAAAAGTGTTTTGATATTAATCAAGAAAAATATGATAAACTTGAAAGGTGTTATCAAAAGTTTGTTTATCAAGAGCAATGTCTTACTAAAAAGATAAATACACTTCACTTAAGTTTTGCTAAAACGATAACGACTTTGAATGAGAAAATTGCAAATTTAAATGACCAGCTTTCAAAAGAAAAATCAACTGTTTCTTATCTTCAACAAGAGAAGAAAAAGTTGGAGTCTGATTTAAAAATACGCGAAGACGAGCTTCTTGATAACAAATTCTCTCTCGCTGAGATTAAGATAAAGGAAATAGATAACATTTTGGTCAAAACAGGTTAATCGATTCAAACGATCCACATGCTTTCACCTAAGCCAGACTCGTTTTACCACACTAAACAGAAAATGGCTTCGGGTTATCACCTAAGGCAGGGTCCAAAGAAAGACTTGCTTCACCTAAGCCTAGTAAACCTAGAATTTACTTTAGGTGGTCCCCAACTTGAAGAATATTTGACCTTAAAGGTAAAATAATCGCATCCAGTGAATCTTAGTGTCAGTCTGACAGCTTTAATAGTGATTGATGACATCAAATAACATCACATTCATACCATCATTTATCCTGAATAAACTAACCACTTTTGTATAATTATTGAAAGAATGTGTACTTAAATGCTTAAAAGTGTTATTTGCAGTAATTGAGCAGTGATTTGTGAAGACATGCTAAAAAGGCGCATATTTTGGAGCTAAAACGAAGACATTTAAAGATTACTCATTTCTGACCAATATGCCGTATCCAGGAAAAGAGATACAGCGTATCAGCGCCAAGTCTTCACAAGAAAATGCGTATTCAGAATTCCCAACACGGCGTATCCACCTTCTGCCATACGACATATCCATGAAGATAACTATACAGAGATACGAAAATATTATTATTTTAGGAATGTATATTGTATTGATTGTAAACTTTGCGCGTACTCCATGGGCTACACCCTAATACGACGGATTGGCTAGTCAATACGGCGTATCCTTCATTTTTTCAGAGGTTATAAATCGAAGACTCTAAAAAGAGTTTTCTGTGTGCAAAATCCTATCTTCATACCAGACTCATAAAAAATAGACGATTTTTCTGAGAGAAGAAAGAGCAACAAAGGTCAATGCATCGCTCACAATTCTCATGAGAAGACACTGTGTTAATTTCTTATCTCTTGTAATCATTTAATTTTTGGTAATCGTTTGGTAAAAAACGTTTAGGTTACCTTGGTTATGTGATCACACTTGTTATAATTACAATTGGTTAGGGCTAATAAATTGGTATTTAGCCATCTTAATGAAGATTTAATGTTTGGTTTGTTTTAAAATCAATTTTCTTAATTTATCATTGAGAGTTTAATTATGTTTATCAAATGATACTTGTTTACGTGTTTGAAATAAATACGACCTATCTCTTTAACTGGGTTAGGTTCGCCTAACAACGTGAGCTAGTATTGGGATATCTATCCCATATCCTGTTTTTTTATTACTGGACCAATAGGATCACAAGTAACATTCTGTCTTTGTCTTTAAATTAAGAGCTTAGTTGGACCGGCAGGTGACCCGTAATGTTTCAACAAGTATGTTCTTGATTAATTGATAAAGATTTGAATAGTGGGACTATATAGTATATAAAATACCGTCAAAAGTAGTGGTAAAGTTCCGGATGGGCTAGGTTTTATCTAGATAACATTGCTTTAATCCCTAGATAGTTTTATAATTAAAACTACAGGATTGCTTTATGCGGATGCGTTAATTGTGACATGGATTAAACGTGTCCTACGGTCTTAAAATGATGTCCACCTAGGTCTTAGAATGATATGCCGCTTGAGATAAGAAATCATTGCATAAATAAACTAAACTGCATTAATCGGATTTTTATGGCTATGCAGTTTTTTATTATTTGGCTTGTACCGCTCTTTTATCATTTGATTGTTTTCTTGCAAGTTTATTGTGTTTAGAATTGATTATTATCACCATAAAACCTGTGCCAGTCTCTCAGGCTGAAAACCCCCTATATCCGTTAGAAGCGTATATAGCATAGGTCTAACAAGTAATTAGAATTAACTTAACTAGAGTAATTAAAATACTGATATTTATAAGGTTAACGACCTCACTCTTAGTGTTCGACACCCTACTTACCACAAAACTCCACCCGATCAGGTACAATTGCCCGTTAAAGTGTGGTTTTAGGATAAGTCGGCTATATATAAATTTAAAACTTGGTAATCAATAAATTGACCCTACATGACAACACATTAAGTTTTTGGTGCCGTTGCCGGGGAGTGAAAAAGTATAACCTTTAATTTTATTAGTATTTCTAACCATTAGCTTATAAATAATTTAATTAGTGTAATTTAATGATGTTTATGATTAATTTAATTGTGTGTTTAAATTCCCGCATTATTAAATTGTTTTCTAAGTATCATGTTCTGATAGAAGATTACTATCAAGAATCTCAGGATCGTTGGTGTAACAGATGGTGAATGTTTTTGGAATTTTAAAGTATCAGCTCCAATCTTTACCTAATTCCAACGCCCCACCACCCACCAACAAAACCCACAGACCGCATGAACGAGCGGTAAGACGACCATCGAATATCGACTCCAATGCCAGTCATTCTCATTATAAAACGCGATGATGACACTCACGCACACGATACTCTAGCATACTAACCCCGCTACACACACCAGGCTCATCGCCCAAACATAACACTCTCGCCAGACCTAAGCGTGACCTCATCTCACCGAGTAACACGCCACAACTGACTCCCCTCCCCTCTCCACACAGCGAACCTCCACAAACACCCTAGCCCTCCCGCTCCGCCTCCCCTTCAGCTCCCCCTCAACTCGCCGCCGTTTTTGTTTCAAACAGATACGCCGTATATGTACATTGTTGGTTATACGGACGTTTCAACTTTCACTCAACCGAACATCGTATTCGATCTTACTGTCTAAAACAATTTTGTATCTGGTCTCTTACAATACTGGAGTATCTTGTGCAATCAATACGGACGTATTCAAGTTTAATTGAATTCGGTCGTATAATTTGGCTAATTGATAGTAATTGTAATTATTTTTACTTATTCGATTCCGTGTTTATGCTATCTCGTCTCTATTCTAGATTGCAGGATGGGCACACTCTTTTTTGATCAATTTGCACTTATTTTTTAGGAATTCGATTAACAATGACAGAACAAAACAACTATATCTTCGTTACCCGAAAAAACTGCATCTCTAATGATAATGAAGGAAGAATGATCAAAATTTTGTCGAGATACAAGGAGCGTTTTTGGTCAAAATACGAGATAATACTTTCAATGGGGCAATCGAAGAAAATGTGTTTGTGCACATTAATAAATTCCTTGAAGTAGTTGGCCATTCAAATCTAATGGGGTAAAGTCAAAGACAATCTTAGGCTTATCATCTTCCTTATTTCACTCGCGGGTGCCGCAGGTGAATGGTTTAAAAAGGATTGTATAGGCTCGGTTACTACTTGGGATGATTTGGTAGAAAAGTTCGTTAAAAAATTCTACCAACTCTCTTATCATAATGATGGGATTGAAGAGGATAATGACCCCGACAGTATTACTGACATCTTCAAGATTGATGGCAATCTATTTGACTTTGAGACAACCTTGTTGTGAAGTTTCAAGATTTCACACTACATCTTAAATTGACAAGGATTGTTTACTTTCTTGATATCCAAGGATCTGGACTACGGGTATATGAGTTGAATAATCCCTGGACAAGGGATTTGAAGAACCGTGGTTGGATATCAGGGTGCCATATCCACATAGCCAATTTCCTTGGAATACTAGACCCCATCAAGATCATGATTTTTGACACTGATCGACTACACTTAAATATTTTCCCTCTCTCTCTTACTGGGGCTGCAAGAGTGTAGTGGTCTAGTAATGAGTACAGTAAAATCACCGCCCGGGGGATACTTGCCGGAACGTTTTCTGTAAATACTTCCCCTTATCCCAAGATAGGAAGAATTATGTCACGAACAACGACAAAAATGAGGAGCCTGGATATTATGAATTAATGGCATGGATTGATTCAAAGCATGATAATAAAGGAATTGATCGAATGACTAAAAGCGCATTATGCCATGCTTGGGTGTATGGATGGGGGAATGAAGAGTCTAATAATGATATCGTATCAAGCGATGAAGAATGGGAGGAGCATGAATATGGAAACCCTCCTAACATTGTTGCCAATCTATTCACTAAACCTAATTTGGATACTCACTACAAAGGGGATGGATGCAACCACAAAAAGTGGAACGAAAACAGAAGCTAATTAGGAAAAATTCCCCACCCGAACAATGTGAGTGATGATGGAAGGATGTGCAAGACCAAAAAATTTAAAGTTATAAAGTATTCGTTGGGACCAAACAAAGATTTCATTGCTGTAAAAAACCACGGATACAATACTTAGAAAAGGAGCTAAGATAGTCGATCTCACATCTACCAAGAAATTTTTTGAAAACGAGGAAAAGGGTGGATGGTGACACGGATAGAGAATGAAGAATGATGAGCTGAAGGAAAAAGTCGAACTTAATGACTAGCTAAAACAAAAGTGCTTCCCGGGAGATGACTCGGTCATTTTTAAATTGTTCGAATTATTATTTTCAAGAGTCTGTCTTCCCAGACACTCCATACGGCGTATCCAACCCCTCTGGATACGGCGTATGGATGTTTCTGGATGTTATCAGTTTGTATTTTAATTTTCAGTACTTTAAAAAAAATTAATTGTTTTTACAGGAACCATACTGCGTTTCCTGGGTTTGGGATACGGCGTATTGATCCCTGTACAGTTGTATGTTTAATTATTTTCCTGCATTGTAACCATTGTATAACCGAGATAGGAATCACACTTTTGTCTTCTAATCTTTTATGCAGGACCTTGCTATAAGGAAAATCGACGATATGGTATACTCTGAAAAAGACGTGTGTTGAACTCGTACGAGCATTCTGAAGCCTCGTCAACACACTTTTGCTCAAGAACTCAAATTGGAGAATCATCCCGAGCAACATATCAGGGGAGTTCCTCGTTCTAATTCTATTTCCCATTTTCTTTATTGTTTTATCTATACAACGAGGACGTTGTATAATCTAAGTGGGGGGATGGAGAATTAGAACGCCTACTTGTCCTTTCTTTTACAAATAATATGCTATATGCTTAAATTATGCCAAATTTAAAATTTTTTCTAGCATAACTTTTGTAAAAATTACTAGTTACATGACCTCGCGCACTATAACCCTTAATGCCAAATTGTAAGAATTAAGCCTATTCTGTTTCCAAACGTTTACTAAAAATTCCACAAAAATTATGAGTGTGCCGGTGATGTAGTGGACTTTAGAACTTGGCTTGGTATATCACTCGAGACCACAACGATGAGTACTATGGACTTAGATGGAGAAACATTTTTAACTGGTAAATTTCTAGGAATACACCAAAAAGCCTAAATGTTGTAAAATTAACTAACTACACTGGTTAGTTAAATCCCGTGTAACCCTTTGCTTACTCTCACTATAAGAGTAAGATCCCCTAGAAAAACCTGTTGAGCCATTCCTGTCTTTTTCACACAATATGTCTATTTCACCTTAGCCTACCCCTTAGATTAAGCCTATTAATCATAGTGGATAGTTGCTTTTGTGTAAATTTTTGTAGTTCCTATGTCAAAGTGAAATGCTCTATCTCCGGTTAGGTTAGGAAATTTCTCAATGCAATGGGAATGTAAAAGTATGTAGCTCGTGTATTTTGCAACTTTCGTAATTATGTTTCTGACCGAGTGAAGTGTTTAAAGAAAATTATCCGGATGAATTATGATGGTGAAGGTGATGAAATTACATCGAAATTCGTATTGTTATGTTTGAAAAAAAATGGAAAAATAGAAAATCGCATCAAAAAGAGAAGGAAAGATTGATAGTCGGTTCGTTAAACTTAAACCGATAAATCACTTGGAGGATCATTTATTCATTGATATGTGGTAAAAATCAATGATGTATAGTTTTGTATAAAAGTGGTCGATATCACTACTTGTTTGTAAGAGTATGTATAAGTTGGGATGATTGGGAAGTTGACCGTTATGGGAACGCCAACTTAGGTTGTCTTTGTCATGCTATGATCGAGACGTTTGTATATATTTCTGAGTCTTTATCATGGAACGGTTAGGAAAGTTTCTGGAAACTCTTTACCTTATTAGTTCAGGCTTTATCTATTTGTTTTGTGAATTTATTTAATAAACCAATTTACTTCCCCTCCTAAACAACTAACCTTGGGTTTTAATCGTACAAGGATGTTATCGAGTCATGCATGTCTATTCAGTAATTAGGCCATGTTATGCGTGATTCAGTGCCTTGTTGGTTTATTACTTTTGGTGAAAGTTAGAAGACCCATACCCTATATCATTCTTCTTCCTAGCCCTTGGTTAAACTCGAATGAGGATGTGATCGAATCGAACATGTCTATTCCGTCGTTACGGCCATGTATGTGTGATTCAGCTGCCTTGTTGGGTTGTACTTTTGGTGAAAGATTGTTAGAATGATTAACCCTTATAAGCCTTTAAAATAACCCAATTTACCTTCTTGAACTTGTTACTCTTTAGCTCTAGTGGTGGAGATGTGTATCCTTGCCAAGCATGTGACAGAAAACTAATCACGACCGAGCAATTGAGCGTACCTATTAAATGTTACACCCTAGATTAGTTACGTGATCTGAGTGATTTCATTTCCTATATTTCGTGAAGTGCTTGGTTTTGTACAGGTGATTAAACTAAAATGCTTAAAGGAAAAATTCTTAACTTCGGTTAGGATACATTTTCAATAAATTTCTAGAGTCTACTTAAGGACAAGTAGGATTCAAGTGGGGTGATATTTGATGACATCAAATAACGTTACATTTATACCATCATTTATTCCAAGTAAATTACCCACTTTTATATAATTATTACAATAATTGTTATTTAATTGCTTAAAGTTGTTAATTGCAGTAATTACGAAGTGTTTTGTAAAGACATGCTAAAAGGCGCACATTTTGGATATTTGAAGATACTTATTTTTGACTCAATAGGTCGTATCCAATAAAGAAGATACGACATATTAGTACCTGGACTTCACAAGAAAACGTGTACGTTCAATTCCTAATACGGCGTATTCCTGCTAATTCTATACGCCGTATTCAGCAGTCAATAGTCAAAGATCCTGCAATTAATTCTAAACTTGGTCCTCACTCCAAGGAAATTAATTTAGACATTAAATCCATGGTCAAAGTCAATTAATAACCATAAAGGAATTTCCTTATACGCCGTATTGATTGCATTAAATACGACGTATTAACCATTTTCTAGATAATATAAATACAAGACCCTAAACTTAGTTTTAGGTATGCAAGTGAAGCCCTAAACCACCAAATCGATTAGTAGACGAATTAAGGAGCAGAAAAGGTCCGGAAAGAGCCTCACGATCATAGGAAAACTCTTGTAATCTTCGCACAACCAAATACGCGTTCGGTTAAAGTTTCTTTATTTTAAGCGTTCATATATAAAACCATGTGTATTTTTACAATGACTATCGGCTGATACCTTTAGGTATCAGCCATGTTTATGAAGGTTTAATGTTTGGTTTGTTTATTCTCTATTGCATTCTTATTCGTTGGTTGTGGATTATGTTTATTAATTTATACTCGTTTACGTGCTTAATTATGCGACATATCATTTAACTGGGTCTAGTCCTACATAATTAATGCGCTGCAACTTCGGTGTTGTGTGGGCGTAGGCTAAGAGTTCGGGATAGCTCTCCATATTTGATTTGCAAGTAAGTTAGTAAAGTCTCCATGAGCTAGGTTTTAATAAGATAACCATTATTAATCTTTAAAGGAAGATTATAATTAGCAAATAAAATACTTTATGCGGATGCGTTAATTGTGACAGATTTCATGTGTGTAGTTTATTAGGAAGGTAGTACCGACCTAAGTCTTAACGAATGTTACCACTTCAGTACGACTGTCATTGCACTAATAAACAAATTTTTGTTTTATCAGATTATTCATGGTTGATATGTTTTCTTTATATTTGTACTTGACCGCTTCTTTATCGTTTGTTAATCTTCTTGCGTGTTTATTATTTTACTTGTCATCAAAACCTTAGGTTAGAAACCTAAACTTGTGCCAGTCTCTCAAGCTGAAGCCCCCCTTATCATTAGTTTAGGTTTAACTTAGGTTATGCACAAATTAAATTAAATTAATTTAGTACTAGCATAGATAACTAAAATACTAATAAATTAGATGTTAACGCTCACGCTCTGATTGACACCCTACTTACAAACGAAGCTACATCTTGACCGGGTACACTACCCGTTAGAGTGTTGTTTTTAGGTATAGTCGGCATAAAATAAATAGTAAAACTTGATACATAAAATACCTACTCACAACGACACATCAATTGGCCTTTTGAGAAGCAAAAACCTCTTAAAGTTTATTAATCTTTGCATAATTTTCCAGTTTTATTTCCTTATCATGTTGTTTCAATTTAAACGACTCTCTTGAGCAAGTTGTAGTGTTTCCTCCGAGTCATAAACAACAAGAGGATCATGCTTATCTAATAATACATTTCCATTATACAAACTATGTTGCTTTTTCTGAGCTTGCTTGAGATAGAAGGGAATTTGATATCCAAGAGCTATTTTGGGTTCCAATGGTAAAACAAGTTTGGCTTAGGTGAAAGCATATGAACTGTTTTAATAGATTGACCTATTTTAACCAAAATGTTATCTAATTCCTTAATTTTCTTGTCTGACTCTATGAGTTTACCAAGAATATCATCTTCTCGTGTTTTGGAATTATTCTTTAGCATTTCCCTTTCTTCTTGAAGATAGGAAACCGTTGATTTTTTTTGAAAGCTGGTTATTTAGGTTTGCAATTTCCTCATTTAAAGTGTTTATCATTTTTGAAGAACTTAAGTGAAGTGCATTTATCTTTTTAGTTAACCATTGTTCTTGATAAACAGACTTTCTATAACCATTTTCAAGTTTGACAAATTTTGCTTAATTGAATTTAAAACTTTTTTATCGTCCCCTATATCTTGCAAGCTCAGCAATCAATTTGACATTTGCTTCTTTAGTTTCGCGATTGACCGTGTTAACGTTCTCAACTTCAATGGCCAAATTATTATATAATGACTCAAAGAAAGGGTGTGTTTCCTCGATAGTACCAGGATGTTGTTCTACATCTCCTCCACTAGGATTCATACTAGAATCCAAAAGAATGACATTACTATCATCCTGTTGCACCAGGTGTGTATCAGAGTAGACTCGAGTAGCTCAGTTACCCATTTCTATTGAGCAAAACAATTTAATATTCTTATTATTATAACTATTTTCATATTGGTGTACCTCAATTGATCCATCAGAATCGTAGACTGGAGCTTTGTCAGTATGAGTACCCGATGTTGATGCTTGTTGCAAATTGGCCATTAAAATACAGTTTACCTTGACTTCCTCAATCTCTTCATATTCAGCAGCAGCCATTAAATCAAATTCCTCAGCTTGGAGTTGGATCCGTGCATTTCCTTTTGGAGCAATCCAACAATGAGTATCAGATAAGCAACATCTTTCTCTGACTTGGCCTTATTGTGTAGTTCATAGATGAATGCCTATCCTTTGAGTTGTAACACCTTACTGATTAGCCTTGTTCCATTTTTTTTCTTTTTTGTTTTTTTTTTTTTTTACCCATTACCTTCAGCTCGTGTTGTTACAAAATTTCCATTCCCCATCTGATTAGCATCCTGGAAAAAATTAGCTCTCCTAATTTCCATCATTTTGAATACCTAAATTCTAAACTGCATTCCGCCCAACCTGATTCCCTGTATTCTGCACTACATTGTACACAATCTGATTCCCTGCATTCTGCACTGCATTGTACACAATCTGATTCCCTCCATTCTGCCATGTATACTGTCTAAATTGATTCCAACCATTCCCCCTAACCATTTACATCTGTCTGTCTTGACCTATATTCATACTCGGTTGTGCAATATGTTTGTTGCAAGTGTTTAATGAAATTCTTTGGTTGTTGTTTATTGGTGTGGTGTAGTTTAGCTTAAATGCCTTAGCCATGAGTACAAGTGCCATGTTCATTAAAGTTGTGGGATTTAAGATGTCTTCAGGATTTTGCATTGGTTGTTGCATGTACTTCATGTTGAATGGAGGTTGTTAGACATAGTTGTTTTTAGGTTGTGGAGGTTGCATGTAAGTAATGTATGATGATTGATCTGGGTGAAGCACTGGATATGTGTAAAGAGTTTGAGTATTTGCCATAAATGCCAAAGGATCAGGTTTTTTTGCAAGTCGTTCTGCTCTAACTTCATTAACCTCATCCTGATTCTGTTTCAAGTAATCATACAACTGGTTGTAATCCACATCATGCAGTTTCTTTGTTTGATGAACAAGAGTGACGTAACATTTCCATTCCGATACAAGAACTTGAGAAAAAAATGGGAACACCTCTTTCTAACCCTAATGGCGACCAATATGGAGATTTGATTTTACAACAACTACATTCTACTAATACCACACCCATACACAATAACAATAAACAAATACTAATATAATACAAATCAAACACACAACCTAATTAAATTCACAAGTACTAATAATTCAAATTTAAAATCAAAAAAATAAAACAACACAAACTCACAAAAGTTAAAACTTTCATAAACAAATCTCCTCAACACAACCCACCCACAAATAAATACTAACCCCACATCCATTACTAAATATTCACAATTTCAAAACACACACCACCCACTAAACTTTAAATAATAAAAATATTAATCCCATACCATATAATTTATATACTAACCAATTACAAAATCTTCACTATCATTGATAACTACTAATATTAAACTTCAACCAACTTCCAATCAAACCAATATTAACCACTTAATAACTATTTTTTATTCAAATTCCCCCCCACCAATCATTTAAAAATACTCCAAAACTTCAATAACATAATTATATTCAAATATACCTTTAAATACCCAATTCCTATATATAAATACACCCAAATAATTTCCTACCTTCCAACTATCAACCATCCTTACCATCATCATCCATATAAAAACCCCAATAACCCCCATATCCAACAACAATCACCCCACAAATTATACCACAAAATATCCCCAAATTTACATCTTACACCATACATTTTACTCTCATTTAAACCCCCATCTTAATACATTACCTTCATCCATAAACCCTTTACCCTCCTAACATTCAACCCACATAAATAAACATTACCCTTCTACATTCCTTTCCCACAATACTAATCTGTGTAGATGTGATGCTCTCATGGTGTTTTTTTTCTGTGTTTCTAGTTTGCTGTGTTGTGTTCTGTGTGTGTGTATGTGTTTCGCGCGTGCCTAGTTGTGTTTGATTTGCGCATTTTTTTGATGTTGTGCTTTGTGTCGCTGTTTGTGTGTCTTTTTATGTTTGAGTGTCACTCCTGTGTTGTGATCGCTCTCTAAAAGCCCCTAGGCCACTCTCGCGTCTCCTATTTTCCAGCTGTGGGACATCAATCCAAAGACAACATCATATGCTTAGAGCTGCTTGTACGGGAGTGCTAAGGACCAACCAAAATTTAATTCTAACTTTTATCCCTTGGTGGCTGATCCAGTGTTATCTCTTCGCGCGCTCTCACTCACTCTCACTTTATAAATACACTAATTCTACCCGTTTATAACACTAAATTAACAAACACACTATTTAACCATAAAAGATGTGGTAGAAAATCAATTCTAATAGTAATTATCAACCCAAATCACTTAACCAACAATTTTAAACATTTCATAAAATTCTAAATAATCCATACCACTTTCAAGTTAAAAATTAAAAATTTAAACAGCTTCATTAAATATTAATCATAAAATTATTATACATATTCTAATCTACATTCTGTCTTGAACATTCTCACTAAATAAAAATATATACTATCAATCAAACCTCACACGATCAAACAACTCATACCAAACAATTTAACAATATCCTCGCTCGCAACACAACCTAAAAATCCTCTTCTTTAAAACTAAACAAATAACATATAAATTTCACCATAACATCAATCAACCAAAACAATAAAAATTACAATCATCCTATTTTACTTCTACTCAAATACTAAGTGTCTAGAAATGCCATTATTTATTTGACTATAAGCTTTAGCCAATGTGGTAGCACTATCACAATGAATAGAAATCGGTGCTATTGGTTTCAGCCATATTGGAATCTCATGTATCAAGTTTCTTAGCCATTCTGCTTCTTTACCAGCAGCAACCAATGCTACAAACTTAGATTTCATAATGGAACCAGTTATGCATGTTTGCTTCTTATAAGCCTATGAAATGGTAACTCCCCTAAGCAGGAACACCCATCCACTGGTAGAAGATGAATCTTCAACATGATTTATCCAGCTAGCATCTGGATAAGCCTCTAACACTGAAGGATATCTAACATATGATAAACCATAATTCATAGTACCTTTTAAGTACCTGAATACTCTTGTTATTGCATGCCAATGATGTCTACTAGAATTACTAGTAAACCTGTTCAATCTAGAAAATGCATAAGCAATATCAGGTCTAGTGCTCGTCATAGCATACATCAAACAGCCAATAGCTCTTAAGTATTCAAGCTGATTTACAAGTTTACTTGTATTTGGCCTAAGCTTTTCTACCGGATCCATAGGAGTACTCACCGGAGAACAATCTTCACAATTGAATTTCTTGAGTATTTTCTCAATATAGTGAGATTGTGTAATTACAATCCCTTTATTCTCACGTTTAATTGTAATACCAAGAATAACGTCTGCTTCTCCCATATCTTTCATTGAAACATTGCTGACAAAAACTTCTTAGTTTTATCAACTTGATTTTGGTCAGTGCTATAGGTGCTGAGATAAATGAATATCATATAAACAAAAATAAACACAGCGGAACATGCACCTATTAACGGATCCATAGAGTCATATGATCAATCAAAATAAAAACAACGATTATTACCTTTGCAGCGTAATCGGTAGAATCAAAGAACAACCTTCTCTTGTACACGATCTATCCAAGAAACCAAGTGACCAAATTAGATCACCTCTACGAATATCCACTCTATACTTCACCGTATACCTCTTGGATGCTAGTCCTTAAACCCGTAACCTTGGATTATACTTTGAATGAATAATAATCAAAGTAATAGATCAAGAAAACAAAAAAAAATCTTATTTTGTTTATGTTTATGCCGTCCCTTTTATAGGAAGATAGATAGGAAAAAAACTTGGTAAGTATTTAATTGATTTGTAACTCATAATGACTAAATTAATTAGTAGTTATCGTAAATCCAATTAAATTGGTAAGTGGTTAATTGATTTGTAACTCCTAATAACTAAATCAATTAGTAGTTATCATGATCCAATTAACCATTAATCCCCTTGAGCTTTCCTTCTCTTTTCTTCTACATCTTAGGCCGGCCATATGGTGGGCTCAAATGGGTTTGCCATTTGTTTGCTCAGTCCAATAAACTAAGTACATTACTTAGTTATTATAAGCCCAATATTGATCATGAGTTACGTAGTTTATTTATATACCTTGAATACGATAAACACGATATATATAGTGGCACCTCAGTGTATATGTGTATGACCCCATAGGCTCACATGTTTCCAGCCGTATATTATTTATTAAGACATGTGTATACTCTAACAAAGACAACTAGTACTTCTTCTAAGAATGATAATATCATCACGTCTAATTTGTATTCTGCTTTGAATGATGAAGAAGAAGATAAAGAAGAAGATGTTGAAAATGTGTATGATTAATTGGCTAACTTATTTAATATAAAAACATTAACTCATTCTTCAGTTATCTCATACGGTCCATTTATAGTGGCGAGCCTAAAGAGTGGATTTCCATTTGGTTGCCAGTCAATAAAGTAGATTACTTGAAAAAGTAGCATGGTACTTGTTACTTTTTGTTATTGTGAGTGTATTGAATGTAACTTTTTTTTTTCTTTGTGTAAGATTGTACTAGAACTTTCCAAATTTCAAAACCTTTGTGTGTATAGTGTCACATTCTAGGTTGGTGGGGGCTATGTAAAATTACATGTTTTTTTGGGATAAAATACAATAAGTACCTAACTATGTTTATTATAGAGACAAATATTGATCCCAGAGTTACTATTTATTTAAATACCTTTGAAACAATAAACACGATATATCATATTGGCACCTCAGTCTATATGTTGTGACCCCCATAGCTCACATGCTTCCAGCCGAATAATTTTATTATGACATGAAGTCATCCCAACAACTCCTATTTACGCACAATCATAATAACAAGAAAATCATACAAGCAAAAGGATAGCGTCAGACAACATACGATGGGTGGGTGGGATAAGATATACCAGAATAAAATAATAAATGGATTGAGAACTAAAACAACCATGTGGGGTTACCGAAATTTGACAAAACGTAATGTTATAGGAACATGGTACAAGAAAATACACACACCGTCGATGAGGGATTAGAAATAGTATCGATACACACAATAAGAAAAAAAAAGTTCAGTACACACAATAACAAAAAGTGACAAGTATAATGCATTTTCAAGTAATTAACCATTTTTACTATCTTAATAATCTTTTAGCTATAACAAGTTTTGTGTTTGTTAAAAGGTACAGTATAATTCAAGCTTTGGCTTCAAGTGTTTCCAAGTGTTGAACATAGGTATTGTTTAAGGCATATCTATGAAAACGTGAATAAGTAATGGAAGAGATTAGCCTATAAGCATATACTTTGGAAATGTGCTACATCAACAACAATTCTAAGTTCTGAAGCTGCTATGAAAGAACTTAAGGAAGTTTATCATTCTTCACATTCATGGTTATCACAAATTCCACCAGAACATTGGTCTAGAGCACTATTTTCAGGTAATGATTTATTGGTTATCTGTATTGTTACACATGATGTGTATAATCATTTGACAAAGAATTCTTTTATACTCTTTGTTGGTAGAGCTCAGATGTGTTGGTAAATAATCTGTGTGAAATGTTGAATGGTAAGATTGTCCAAGGTAAGGATAAAACAATTATCACTACTTTAGAGTTCATTAGAGCATCTTCAATGCAAAAAGTCTTTAATGACTTTTTGCATTGAATGCAATTAATACATAACATAAAAGTGAAGGATAACTTTTAACAAAGATTTGATGTTTGCCAAGTCTTAGTAAAAAGTTATTTAAAAAGCTTTTGCTTCAATGCATAAAAACTAGCAAAAAAGACTTTTTCAAATAGTAAAAAGCTTTTGCTAGTTTTTGCTTTGGAGATGCTCTAAGTATTGCATGAAAAGGCTGTGAATTAATTAAAAATTGATTGCAAAATATCCCGGTCCTTTTACCCCTATTGCAAGTACAATAATAAACAAGATGAAACAAGGAGCTAGAAATTACATTGTTCAGTGGAAAGGGGGTGATAAGAATCACTGTAGTGAAATCAGGATTTAACAAGAAGCGGGGCCGACTTTTTTATTTCTCAAACTAACAATGTCATATAACTTAAAGGTTAAGTGACATGTTCTACTGATCACACATGCCAAGAAATATGAGATAAAAACTTAAAATTTTGATAAGAAAAACACGTGACAACTAATAAAAAGATGATTAGATGAAAACCTTATGCATAAAACAATGTTACGCTTCTCTTAATTTTTTTTGGTCTAAAGTTAAGGGGGTCATTTATCTATAGTTCGACAATGTGCTTCAATTATATAAAATAAATAGCAAAGCTATTGAGCTTGTTGAAAGGGGTCGAGCATCCTCCAGTCGCGCCTCTGTCTCCGCCCCTGTAACTACAGTACGTATGATATTAGTTGATAATATTAGTGGATAATTAAGCCCAAGCCCGGTTTGTGGGTTTAGGGTATTAGGGTTTTACCACTATAAATAGTGGTCAATAATAAATCATAACTTACGGGGTTTTCATTTTCTAATATGGTATCAGAGCGGGTCTGATCCTCAGACCTAAGTGGCTAAGTTGAGCCGCCTATCATAAACCACCCCGTCAAACCTTAACCGTCGTCAACATTTTCTTTCTTCCTCAGCCGAGTAAAACATACTCTCCACAACAACTTATTTTTTCTTTTAAACATCAATTGCACATCCAATATATTAAATAAGTGGTTAAACAATTTTGTATCTACTGTGCTCCTACGTGGTCCCTAATAAAGGCTCCATAATTAATTCTCCTACGTGGGATGTTTGTTTATATTGTTGATGCTTGGATCTGCTGTTGATGGGTTGTTTGTTTATGATGCTTTCGATGGTGAATGTGATCGAGATTCGATTGGGAATGTTAAGTTGTGGGAGTAGGTCGACTGTGGATGATTGGGTTTTATTTGTTCTTTTTTTCGTGTAATTTGTGTTGGTGATTTGTGTTAAGGTCATAGATCCACACAATCATATGTTTATTTTTAGGGAGAATTACATGTATATCTTTCTCAAAAGTTGATATTACATAAATATCCTTCTTAATTTTATAATTACATCAACGTCCTTACCAAAAAAAATTAATTACATCATGTTAGATATTAGAAAAAGACTCGGTCACCCCATGTATTTTACTGTTCAATATAGCTCGTAGTTTAATAGGTAAACGATGCTATTGCTGACCGATCCTACTTGCATTTTGTAGCTTGCCACATTTTCTAAAGATAACTTGGATTAAAAAATAAACCCTTTTGATTACACAACATCCTCGCAAAGGTAATCATTCAAGAAGGAGTTTTGACATCCAATTGCCATATTTCATATTCATGAAATCAAGTATGGTAATTAATATCTTTATTCATTTAACGCTTGCAAGGGAAAAAAATGCTTTTTAATTATAGAAACGCTTGAGTAATAAGTAAAACCTTATATAAGGAGTTTGCATTTAAATGTGTGTATAATTTTGTCCATATTAGTCTTCTCCTAGAAGAACCAATTTAACCTATCAGTCTTACCTATTGGTGAAAGATCAATCAAATTCCAAAAATAATTTTCTTTCATGGACTATATCTAAACATTCATTATGTCGTTCGCTAGTGCATTTAGAAGGTTGTGTAAGAAGAGACTTTCTCCAAAACAGATGCTCCCACTTGCTTCTTGTAAGAGGAGACTTTCTCCAAAAATGCATCAAGTCGAGCAACAATAAAATTGTTCTCGTTTAGGAGGTATAATATATGCTGACAATTCTTGACTCTAGTTTGCAAAGACATGCTTAACATGATCTCAACAAATTTAGAACTTCAGTTAAGACTTAATGGGATTTTTCCGATTTCATAACCTGATTGTGTCTTAGTTACCTTATTGGTTGGAACCATATTGAGTAAACATGTGGCTTACTTAATTTTTGTTAACCTTGATAAGATTAGAGGTAGGGTAGCTAAAGTTATCAAAAATCAAACAATATCAACAGAGTTTGATTTTTTTAACAATGGACATATCCATAGGACTGTTGGTATTTTGTAAGTAATGGGATTATGAGACAATATCACAATTCCTCAGATAACCTAATACCCTTTTTCTCACATACTTGCCAATTTGATCAAACATAATGGCATTAACATTAAATTCAAGCCAATTGCATGTTATAACGTAGAAGTCTTAGAGAAGTTCAAGGACTTTATGTACATGTCTTAACTAGAAGACATAACATGATAATCGCTAACATTACGTTATAAGTCTTTGATTATTTCAATGACTTCATGTACATGTCCTGACAAGGAGACATGACAAGTTAGTTGCTTACTTTATAAGTCTTAGAACAGTTCAAGGACTTTATGTTTATGTCTTTACAAGAAGTCACAAGCATATATAAATAAAGTATAATGTGAACGCCGACTCTTGGCTTTCAAAATATCTTTCAAGTTTAATTACATACTTCGTAGTGATGTTCTTTACAAGAAGGACACAATTCATATTTAAGCTTAAACCTTTTGTGAAATATGATAAAGTTAGGTATTATTATTTCTTTGACATTAGTTCTAAGTAGGGCCAACATTACAATCGAGGTAGGTGTATAAGTCCTAGTAGAATATTAGCTTTCTTACCATGTGGTTAAGAAAAACCATTAGTCATATTGTTATGTGTTGTACCTTGCACACAATTAGGATTTCTCCCACTTATGCATGGCACAACATTAAGTATTTATACAAACAAATGAGCATATTATGAGTCAGGTTATGATCCTGAGACTAGTGGGTTATGAGCCTACCATGATGTTCATATGTTTGTATGAATAATATGACAATGTCATAGATATGATATGATTTAAGTCAAAACTAAAATCACATTTGCATTATTAGTTATTAGTATATCTAGAACTTTATTGTTTAATAAGCAATCATGCATAAACATTATATAGATGACATGTTAGGCAGCAATATCAGAAAAGCGACATGTTATCTAATAGAATAATATGCAATAATTCTTATAAAACTATGATGCTTCATATGTGAAAAGTAATGTATTATTTCAAGACCAACTAAAAATAAAATGGTTCACTTACAAAGTGATAAGCTCATAGCTCCCACTGAATTTAGATAGCATTACATGCGCGTCTATATCAGTAGTAAAATGCATTGCTTCTACTGGATAAGACAACATTAAATGTGTGTCTATACCAATGAAGTACAAGTAGCAATTTATTTACTTTTTTACTCTTTGAATATCAGCACATTATCTTTAATGTGAGCCTCACGGACTAGTAAACATGTACTTAGATATTCAAGGGAGTACATCAAGTTCTACTATATATATGATGGACTAGCCATCAATGCCATTCTTTAACTTGAAAGTTTTGCATGCAATTCCTCCTTCTACATTACCTCAAGGGTGTGTAGAATCTTAGGAAAAATATTGAGTTAAGGAAAACTACTAGAAAACATGCTATTACTTTCCTTTTCTCTTTCGCGACTTATTAAGATTTCCATTTCTAATCATTCAAACTCATATAATGTCTTGACGCTTCAAGATGTATCATTTTGGTGGCTATAGAAAACATGTTCTCTAGTCATCCAAATAAGATGTGCAACCGTACTTAATCGTTTGACTTTTACAAGACAATACGATTTCTTGAGTAAGTGTGCTTTGAGTTTGATTAGAATTAGAAAATTCAAGTGTTCCTATTATAGCTTTCTCATACAAGTAGAAAGGATAGGAATAAGTCTGTTTCTTACAAGGAAATAAGACTTAGTTTTCCCTCCTCTAATAAAGAAAGGAAGCAAACTTTTATTTATGGTTTGTGTTGCATAAATGTCAATAATAGAAATTACAAAGTTCAATTTTAGTATTTTCGATAATTATCCTTTTAAAATTAACTATCCAAGTTTATAATATAAAACAATTAATTTTTACGAAAAGGCTAAGATCCTCATTGAGGTTCCACCATCACATAAGTTGATCTGCTAACAATGGTAGATTCAATAGGTAGGTGACGTTCACCAATTGCAAAAACTTGTGCAATTCTTAGACTATATGGGACTCATGACATTTGTAACTGGAGAAACAATGTCAAGCTGGCATGTTTAGTCCCATCCTTGCCTCGAGCCAAGGTCTCACCTGCTTAACTCGATTAAGTCATCCAATGCGAGAACATGTGAGAATATATCTAGGTCTCACGCATAGAGAATAATCACCTTAGGTTACAATTCACCTACGTCTCACACAGAGTGAAGAGCAAATGCAAGTGTTCTCAACCAATTGGACGACATGACTTAAATTTGACGGGTATTATTTTTGATAAATACATGATCAAAAAGTGTGTACGAGGAAGCATGCATTCATTCTTCGTAGCACAATTTAAAAAGCTATTTTTAACTTAAGTCCAATACTTGTTTTATATCATTTACGTGTGTCAAGTTGTTCATTTTCATGACTAATATATAACCTAGGTGGAATTAATATTAGTTTGAACAATACATAAATTAAATAACAATCATAACATTTATTTAGTGTTATTTATATAAAAACAAGTTTTTAGTTTCAAATCATATTTAAACTTTAAACTAAATCAAAGATTTAGTTTCTAAAATTGGTTTGTGTTTTATTTTTAGTTTTATAAAAATATTTGCAAGTTATATACATTCCAAACATATATAAAAGCAAACAAACAAACACAACCACAAGTATGCAAAGCCTCAACCGATGAAAAACCTATACTTGGTCTTGTGACCCATCACGAGAACCAAGAATTCAACTAAGAGTTAACCACACAACCACAAGCAGGGCTCTCACTTTCTCTAAGAACCATCATGAGCAAGTGAAACCCTAAATGAACTTGAAGCCCAAAACTGCCATAAAAATTCAGCTGACTTCACGGGTCTGAAACTCCTAGAAAGAATCTTTCCCAATCAGAGCTTCAGTTGAAGAAGTTGTAGCCCCATGAGTTTTGCACCTGCTCCAAAAATTTCAGCCTCTAACTCCTTATAGAACTCTAGGAAATCCATTTTTAGTGGAAGTCACTCCAGCAGCTCCGAATTTGACTTTATGCCTTTAACTCTTGCGCCATTTGAATCCAAACAACGGTTACAATAATTTGATAATTGAATACATTTATCCTATCATCTAAATACTGTAAAATGCCCAGACAATGGCTACAATGAAAATTAAAAGCATACAAAAAAAGCCGAAACAATGGCAATCCCAAAACTGAATTAAATGCAATAACTAGCCAATCAATTCACAAGTGGTCATGGTTTTCATCGACTTTGCTTACACAACATAATAATACCATAATATTATGTATTAACAAGGTGTTGGCTAAGTTTATGGCCAAACATGCATGTATGTGCCATGGATACAAAATAATTAACAAGAAATAAATTGTTAGCCAACGAATCGAAGAAATAAATTAACTAGAATTAAAACCCCGATTGGTACGTGTAACCAATAGCTTAAGGATCACTTAGTACTATATTAAAGACCTTATAACAACCATATTAATTCAGAAAATAATGCCCAAGGGGCTGATTTAAAACCGATTCAAGAATCGTTCCAAAACGCGCGATTTAGGCCCTTTACACGTACCTGATAATAAAACCAATTAAAGTATGCATAACAAATGGAAATGGGATCAAAAATCACAGATCACAAGACCCCAAATGGGTCGAAATAATTCCAAAAAATAAGCCCTAGGGGCTGTTTTACAATTATCCTTTTGATTGCATTAAAAACACGTATTTTTAGCCATTTTTACGCTTACGAGATGATCATATGACATCATATGATGGCTCTGATACCACTGTAGGTGCTGAATCAAATGAATATCATATAATCAAATATAAAACGCAGCAGAACATGCACCTATTAACGGATCCATAGAGTCATATGATCAATCAAAATAAAAACAATAATTATTACCTTTGCAGCGTAATCGGTAGAATCAAAGAACAAACTTCTCTTGTACACGATCTATCTAAGAAACCAAGTGACCAAATTAGATCACCTCTACTAATATCCACACTATACTTCACCGTATACCTCTTGGATGCTAGTCCTTAAACCTGTAACCTTGCATTATACTTTGAATGAACAAGAATCAAAGTAATAGATCAAGAAAACAAAAAGAAATCTTATTTTGTTTATGTTTATGCCGTCCCTTTTATAGGAAGAGAGATAGGAGAAAAACTTGGTAAGTATTTAATTGATTTGTAACTCATAATGACTAAATCAAGTAGTTATCATGATCCAATTAACTATTAACCCCCTTGATCTTTCCTTCTCTTTTCTTCTACATCTTAGGCCGGCCATATGGTGGGCTCAAATGGGTTTGCCATTTGTTTGCTCAGTCCAATAAACTAAGTACATTACTTAGTTATTATAAGCCCAATATTGATCCTGAGTTACGTAGTTTATTTATATACCTTGAATACAATAAACACGATATATACAGTGGCACCTCAGTGTATATGTGTATGGCCCCATAGGCTCACATGTTTCCAGCCGTATATTATTTATTAAGACATGAGTATACTCTAACAAAGACAACTAGTACTTCTTCTAAGAATGATAATATCATCACGTCTAATTCGTATTCTGCTTTGAATGATGAAGAAGAAGATAAAGAAGAAGATGTTGAAAATGTGTATGATTAATTGGCTAACTTATTTAATATAAAAACATGTGGAAGTTCAATTTTCACGGCTGTTGCTGGTTAGCTTGTTCAGCTGAGTCATTTTTTCGAGTTCCAATTAGTTGTCTCTAGAGTTGTAAGTGTTTATGGCATGTCATAAGCACTAGTTTTAGGTGTTTATCAAGCAGTTTAGCTTGAGGTTAATGTGGTATTTCAGCCACATTCCATCTGTACTTAACATTTTTGGTTTTAATATACCTTACCGGGGTAACCCTTTACCCAAAAAAAACATTTTCATTCTGGCTGGAGATTGTTGAGAAACTTGAGATTGCATGCAATTTTCTTTGGAGTTAGTTGATTTCTGTCTAGATCATTCATTAACTTCGCAAAACGATGATAATGTGATTCATTCAATTCTCCTTCTACATAAGTAAACCTTTCCAATTCATTAAGCAACTTTGCTTCCTTCTCCTGAACCCCAATATCAATACCTTTCATCATTTGCTAAAGACGTAACTAAATCTCCTGAGCAGTGTTACAACTATCTACTGCAGCATAGATTTCTTCAAGAAGACCCATAAGGATAGTCTGAATAGCTTGATCATCAGCCTCAACTTGCTTTGCTTCTTCTGTAGTTAGTCCATCATCAGTCTGTAAGTGAGAAGATTATGGTACGAGAGGTGTACGATCTTGGTCACCGGGTTCTTCAATCATTCGGTATTTGTGCGAACCCTCGAGAATGGATTTCACTAGCAATTTCCCGTTGGGTTTTCTCTTTGCATAACGAAGAAGATGACTTGACCATGGAATGTAGTTGTCTTTGTTAAGCATTGGAGGACGGTTTTCTGAGCCAGCAACATAGATATTTTGTGGAGTCGACATTGCTAAGTGTTTGATCAGGATCTTAATAGATAAAGAGATGTAATGTGGTTGTTGTTGTTAGAAATCATGGTAAATATACTAACTTTGAAAGTTATTTGTCGTTTAGGGATGAAAGTTGTAAACTTTAAACGTTTGTTTGAGTGTTTTGATTGTAAAGGACTAACGGTGAAATGAAGTTGTCATTAAAGGTTAAACATGGACATAGTTAACTGCCGTAATCTTTAGCACTAACCAAGGACGAACTGTGCAATAGTATTATCTTTAGCACTAACCAAGGACAAACTGTGCAATAGTGTTATCTTTAGCACTAACCAAGGATGAACTGTGGAATAGTGTTTGAGGTGAAGGGTTGTAAAAAATTATGACAAAATCAGGATTTGAACATGGGTCTCATGGTGTGAGAATGCAAAGTGATAACCAACTAAGCTATGATAACTTTTGAGATACAAGATGCACTGAGTGAGTGTTATACCAAGATAAGACGTCGTATGTACTAGTGTAAACAACACATACGCATGTATTTTTGAAATGTGGTACGCATGTATTTTTAAATTGTGGTTCGCTTCTTTCTTATCAGACTCGTTCGCATCTTTTTTTTCTAGTTCGCTTGTTTTGAAATTTTTTCTAATTCGTTTTTTTGAAATATTTCTAGTTCGCTTGTTTTGTTTGATTCACAACTTCGAGATTCAAACTTGGTTCGTAAGTTTTGAGTATAAACCTCATTCACAACTCTCAAAGTAAGTTCGCTACTTTCATATGCTCGTTCACTTCTTTCAAAGTAGGTTCACTACTTTCATATGCTCATTCACTTCTTTCAAAATAGATTCACTACTTTCATATGCTCATTCACTTCTATCAAAGTAGGTTCACTACTTTCATATGCTCGTTCTCTTTATTCAAAGTAGGTTCACTACTTTTATATGCTCGTTTACTTCTTTCAAAGTAGGTTCTCTACTTTCATAAGCTCGTTCTCTTGTTTTAAAAAATATAAAGTACACGACACCAAAAATCACAAAACACACACTTTTAAAACGTTAAATCTTAAACCTTTTTGTACTTCTATGATCTAAAACCTTTAAACTATCATAAAAATAAAACCTTTTTCATTTTAGAACTAAAAGAGTACGTTTTTAGTTTTAAAAAATGATGACGTGAGGGTTTTTCTTCAAATAAGCCACGACTTAAGCTAAAAATAAGCAAAAACGAAACCACACACACCCTTAATCTAACCCGGGCGATTGACACCACTTATAAGACTAGCTTTCCATGATTCACGTACTAGAATAAGATGAGGAAGAAGATTGGAAGACAAGAATAAGCTAGAAGGAAAAGATGCCTTTTATTGATAAGAGAAAATAAGCGCGCACACACACACCCCTAGTTTCTTTCTAACTTACAAAAATGAAAACTTGTCAACCAACACTAAGAATGAGGGATGAGTCCCCCTTTTATAGGGTAAGGGGACTCTTTCACTTCACTTCTTCTACCGATGTGGATAAAATCCCAAAATGTATACAATATTAGATTAGGAATCCCGTAAACTATTTTCTAGACTATTACAAGGTTCGTAAACATATAATGACCATCACTTCATAAAAATGTAGGCTAATACAAAATTAATCAACATTACCTTTGTTGCGGCCACACAAACACCTGTCTAATTCATCGAGGGGCCAATAGTATGTAACTCCAAAAACACGTGGAGGAACAAATCTCATTTTGACTACACATGTCATTCGTATGCTTTACATCACTCCTTAAAATGCCCTTTATAAGTACCTTATTTAGGACATCGTTTAACCATATCAAAGAATGACAATCCACACATGCAAGACCTGCTTGCATCACAAGTCTAAGGATGAGAGACATAACCACTTGTGAGATTCACTATTGACGCAGATCCATGCAGTGAATTCTCGTAGGTTAAGTTAGTCCAATGTTCATCCAATGAACAATATATGAGTTTGGCGGAATCATCGATTAATATTCATTCTTGATGAATATGACCACTACGCTCATATTTGTCTTAATTCGATGATATTCTCATATCGTCAACTGATAATGGACAACTTAGAATAAGTAAATTATTCACGGATTAAACATGCAAATATAGAGCACAATAGTATAAATGACGATGATCGTACAAGGTATATCAATTCATTATTTAATACAGCTGCTTAACGTTCCATTATCCAAATATTAAAAACAGATATACATGAGACCACTAGCATGTCGAAGTCAAATGTTCCTACCATGATCGACATGTTTGGTACAAGACATTAACTTTTCAAAAGGACTAGTTAACTTGTCATATGAGCGAACTTTGAGAATACTTATTTTAGAAGCTCGCAAATAGTGAAAGTTTTGAATAATACAAAGATTTTCAATTTGTATATGTGCGTTTAAGTGCTAATACAATAATACTAGCATTGCCACAGTACATTCCATATGTTGTTTGAAGCAAACAGACCTATAACGTTATGATTTGCTTCTATATAAAAGCTTTCATATATTTTGATTGTTTTGAATGCAAAAAATGAGAATAATTTCTCCTGCATAAAACTCAACTGTAAAGAACCATTTATTTAAAGAAAACCACCCAAAAATACTTTATATGAATAAATGGTGTATCTTACGGTTTTTTAGTATCTGAATGCCATATTTACATTACAGCATCTTAAAAAAACACATATTCCGAACACGAAGTTAACGGATAAAAAAGAATAGAAAAATGCACGCCAATAAATGTAGGAATTCATATTTCACCTAATGTGTCACTCTTAAGGAAACGAATATACAACCATTTTGATATTACATTTCTAAATACATGACTTACTTTAAAACTGGATTCTGAAATGTTGGGTACCTGCTGAATCACACTCAGACAAATAGGCTTATCACGATCGAGAGAGAAAGAGAGAGAGAGAGAGAGAGAGAGAGAGAGAGAGAGAGAGAGAGAGAGAGATAGAGAGAGAGAGAGAGAGAGATAGAGAGAGAGAGATATCTCATATAAATTAGATTAAAGTTTTCATTCTTTAAAACACCTATCCCGACCCATGTTTCTACTAAAGAAGGTCTAGAAGGCAGAAAATCACCAGAGAGAGAGAGAGAGAGAGAGAGAGAGAGCTTATCTCATTAAATTAGATCAAGTTTTCATCTTTAAAACACCAACTTTCTATCTATAATAGGTTAAGAATGGCAGAAATCACCCTAAAATAACTAACCTTAGTGCGGGTTGTAGTACATTACCATATGTCAGAGTAAAATCAAGATGTCAAGTGACTTACTTAAAAAATGAAGGATAAAGTACTGGATACCTATCGAATCACACTCAGACAGATAAGGCCAGCCTTAGATAAAGGATGCATTCCTTAAAACACTCTTTCTAGAGACACACTTTGTGATATCACTTGGATGCAATACTTTATACCGGTCTCTCTCTTGATCCTCACCCCAATATTTGTATGTCCACTTAACAAACTTGATTTCACTTCGACAACATCAACACGCGATTCATCTTACCCAATCATTAATTGCAGGCATAAACACTTACATCGATCCAGCCATGCTGCAAATGAGTTGTACGTCGCCACCAAGACTGTGGCTTTATTTATCATCACATAATATACCTACTATTGCGTAATCAATTATGTGGAAAACGTATAGGGGGTGAACAAGTTTGCGTTTATAATCTTTATAACTTTTGTATCAAATAGTCGATCAAGCTTGACATAATATGAAAAGTGCCAATTATAGTCTATGATTATATGGATACAAGAAATCATAGAATAACACAAGTTGTCACAACACAAGCATAAACATCAAGCCACAACACAAGCAAAATATAGTACAAGTATAAAAGTAAAGCGATAAGTAAAAGAAAATGCAAACCGGATACGATGATTTATAGTGGTTTGGTCACGAAGATCCTCATCTCCCTACTTCACTCCCCGAGTACCCAACTCGAGAGTTACTCCACTAAATCAACAAGCTCCCTTGTTGGCGGAGAAAACCTTATAAACGTCGCTTACACTTTTTCGATACTAAGCTAAATACCGAGTTATAATTTGAGGTAGAACCAACCTAACGTTGCTTACACTTTTTCCAGTATAAAGCTATATATCGAGTCCTTCTTCAGGTACAACCAAACCCGTTATGTTTTATGGCCCAACATAACAAATCATGTGTTTTATGGCATAAAGACATAAACCATCTAATCTAGTTTGGTGATACAAAGTGATGGTACAAAAAAGATCTAAGACACAAATGTCTATTGGATATAAATGTCTAACCTAAACATCAAGATCACTAGGCATGATGTTGTTGATTAAAATGAAGATCACAATTTCCCTAAGCTTGTTGTGGTAGATCTCCATGTGCAAGTATGCTTGAGGTGGATGTGGATGGCAAGAACTCTAGGCTTGCTTTGGAGGAACATTTCGGGAGTATGCTTACAACAAAATGAAAGTTAGAAGCATTATGATCATGCGTTAATGAACGGACTCCATTGAATGCCAAGCTCATTTAAGAGCGCTGTCACAACTACAGAAAAGTGCACCGCACTTTTAAGAAAGTACGGCATACTTTAGGCATTTACAGCTCTTGACCGATACTCAAAGATGTAGATAATTGTGTTGGTAGAAATATTACATTACGATATTTAATCTATACATTCTCTTCATGTTTTGGTGATGACAAACATGTAACTTATAACACATAACGTAAAGTGCTTAAGTTATTCGTAATCATAATTCATCAATTCATACGTCAACATCTTTCGACGTCTCATGTTTTCTTCAACAACAAATTTAAGTTCGCACCCGATGTAAATCACTAAAGGTATGAACAAACAAACTTTAACTTGTTGAATGATCAAAGAAATTTTTTATTTTTCCAAACCTTACATTTTTTTATAAAATGGGACAAACATTTTTTAAAAACATATACAAAACATTTTTGTATTTATAAGAAATGTTTTATTCAAAATAAACATTTTGAATTCAAATTTTCTACCCAAAAACGGCTAGAAAGTTCCAGAAAAACCTTCCCCACAAAAAGACAAAAAGGGTGCGTCTGAAAATTGGGTTGCATCTTAATTAATTAAGGGGACCGCCCTTGTATAATTAAGGGGACCTCCTAAATAAAAAATTAATATTTTTCCCTATAAATAGTGGAGTATTTCCACAGATTTTCTCACCTCTTTGCACATAGTTTTTCTCAGATCTAAACTCTTCTTTCAAACCTTTTTCTTTGATCACTTAACTTATTATAAGTTTGTTTAAATGTGATCCAATCATCCATCCATTCAAGTGCAAGTGAAGAACTCTCGCTATCATCAAGATGCGAAGTTATGTAGTTTAGTTAGTGCATTCGTGACATGTCTTACATTCACAATGTATAGATCGAGTCCATCTTGATCATGGTGATCATGGTGTGTATAGTTGTTAGATCGTGGTGATCATAGGAAGTTTAGATAGATCAGTGTGATCAAAGTAGTGTCTAGTTGAAGTGAAGTTGTGAAGTAAAGTTGTGAAGTAAGGTATAGAAAAGTTGTGAAGGGTAGTGAAGTCGTGAAGTGAAGTAGTGAAGTAGTGTGGTGAAGAATACTAAGGCGTAAATAAGTTGTGTAGTTGTGAAGTTGTGTTGTGAAGTCGTGAAAGTTTTTCAGTGAATAATTTGTGAAGTCGTTAGATTGTTTCTAGCAAGATTATAACTTGACATTTAGCTTAGTGTTGGAAATTGATATAAGCAAAAGTTGTGTACGGTTTTCTCCGCCATAAGGGAGCTTGCTAACTAGTGAAGCAACTCTCGAGTTGGGTACTCGAGGAGTGGAGTAGGGCGAAGAGGCGCTTCATGACTGAACCACTATAAATCATCGTGTCCGGTTTGCATTTCCTTTCACTTATCTCTTTACATTTATACTTGCATTTATTGCTTTATATTTATACTTGCATTTGTGTGTTGGTTTGTATTGTTGTGATTTGATGTATTACTATGTGAACACTTATCATATTGTGTCATGCTTGATCGGTAATTTGATACAAAACATTTTAAGATTTTAAAAGGAAACGTATTCACCCCCCCCCACCCCTTACGATTTCCATAATGTTAATGTACAATTACAAGTTAATGAATTTGTAAATGTGAATATAAGTGTATACAGAGACATATAAAGGGTGGGAGGGAGCATGAAAAATTTTAAATTTATTTGTATTGCATACATGGGTCAAAGTTTACAGCCTATTTTGGCTTTGCTATAGCTGTAAGCTTAACACGTTATGACCTTGATGATAATCAGTTATTGCTTAAGTTGTTTGGGAAACAACAAGTAAAATTGCCGTTACATTTTCCTGTGTCTTCAGTTTGACGCTATCTTAGTTCAGTCTCATGTTCCCTTAGAGTTTTGTAATTTGGACAACTTTTTTTCTAATCTTGGTGGTGCATATGTGCTTCATTTTCCATTTTAAAGACGATTTTGATCCTCCATATTACACCTATTATGATAAACGCAACGCTCCTGCCTTGTGAAGTTTCTCCTATCCTAAAACAGGGTTCCTTGAAACCCTCTCTGCACATGCTTATGAGCCTAGTCTTGAAGAAAATGAAGTGAAATATCTAAGAAGAAAATAACGACTGATTTATAAGAAGACGATAGACTTGAAATTCACTTCAAATAATGAATGAACACGATGTGGGTGAACCAACTAGTTAAACTATATTAAACACAATAATCACAAATACAACTTTACAAGTTGTGAATTATTATACAAAAAGCGCCACCTGCTGAAATGTAGAAGAGGAACTGAGTTTGAACTTACCTCCCCAATTGAAAGGTAAAAAAACATAGTGGTCTAAAACAATCATGATGGCATAAATAGAGAAGATTATGAAGTCAAGAGTGCCATCGATTTGGTTTTTTTTAAATATCTGTAAGATAATATCAAGGAGTTAGGAAAAAGGTTGAATTACTCTATCAATCAATCTCTTGAAAAAATAAAGTTGGAGCTGTTTGTAGTTTTCTGTAAGTTGTAGTAGGTGTACATGTGCTGTAAGATTGTTGTTTAGGGTGTAAAAGGTGAAGAACATAACCCTCCTAATGCTGTGAAGTTTTACCATCTACCATTGTTATTCCAATACAAATAGATTGTTTATACTCACACATAAAAGTTAAATGTTTGGTACTCCAGTTTAGAACTTAGTAGCTTTTTTTACTCTTTAATGCATATCCGTATGCTTTATGATGTCCCCCCTTTGTATTTGAGTTGGAATTTTATGAACCTATTGATCTTTATTGTTTTGTATAATGGATCTGTATTGGCATTTTATGAACCTAGTGGTGGTGAGTGGCATTGGTGGATGGTGGTGGTGGGGAGGGTGGTGGTAAGGCGGTGGAGAGGGGTGGTGGGTGAGGGTGTGGGAGGTGTGGAAGTTTAATACTCAATGTTTCATGCTTGGTCCATAAGATTAACTATTTGCTATGAAGTGACGGAATTACCCCTGACAAAACAAAAAGATAACAAAAAACGGATGGAGTTAGTATAACGCCCCGACCCAAAAGGGTAGAAGTATTACAAATATGGTGTGACATCAAAGGCATACATAATCATAACACAAGCATAAACAGCGGAAGTCTCAAATAAATAACCAAAGGAAAATAAGTCAACATGACTTAAGGTACATAAGTTCTTAAAAGACAGACATATCCAAACGAAATAACCGAAATAACGAATGTCTCGAAAAGTAACAAATCATATATCAAAACTAAGATCTCTAGGGTAAGTCCACACTCAGCTCTCATAATCCCGAAAGCAACCCCAGCTCCTAGCTTAGATACCTGCCGCAGGAAAAGAAAGTGCGGCTGAGCTTACAAAGCCCAGTGAACAGATATATATAATCGAACGCAAAAGATAACGGAAAATCAAAGGATACGATACAAGGTGCAAAGGATATCACAAGACATGATCAAAGGAATACAAATATAAGGTAAGACAAATCAGAAGTCAATTCATAGTGTAAGGTAGGATGAATCAGAAAATCAAATCGAGTCCAATTACCAAGCCCAAACAAATCATATCATAGTAACCATGGAGTCGCGAGCTCCAAAATGTGAAAGACGTGGAATGCACCCAAACATCAGTCACCAAATATACATATATCATAATGTCATAATCCATCGAATACAAACAAATTCTAGGATCATCCATACTCCCCCTTAAACAAATAATAAATCTTCATAATGCGCATATAATATCAAATGGGGGACGGCGTAAGAAATAACTCACTCACACATGAGTCATGCCAAAGGGCATCAAGACACGCATGTTAACTCTTCATGGCTAGAAACAAATAGTGGCTCGGGGTCTCAAACTGAAGGGTTCAAGCAAGCATATCCAAAGTTCATTTCAAAGGGATCATAGCAAAGGTTCAATGCCAAAGGTTCAAATATCAAAGGTAGCATAGCAGGGTTCAAATAGAACATAATAACAGATCATATAAGAGAGCCAAAATAAAAGGCTCAGAGCAAATGAAGCAAATCACATAAGTAATCAAAGATAGAGAGGAATATGTCATGAGAAACCTTAACGATAAGGTCAGAAAAACTGTACACTTATTCCGAAGCAAAGCAATAATTCAAAGAAAAAACACCACAGAAATCAAATCACTCCCTCTTGACCGAACCTAAAGAAATGATGAATTCGAATTACAAACCATTCATTTAAGTTATACTTTCTATTTTTAGTAACTTTCCATTTTTAGTAACTTTCCATTTTTAGTAACTTTTCATTTTTAGTAACTTTCCATTTTTAGTAACTTTCCATTTTTAGTAACTTTCCATTTTTAGTAACTTTCCATTTTTAGTAAGTTTCCAAAATTAGTAATATTCATCATTTGAGATTCTATTAAGTATTTTGAATAGTTTAGGGACTTAACATGTCAACCTTACAAGTTTAGGGTTAAATATGACAACTTTCCATATTTTAGGGTTTAATATACAAAATCAACAATTTTCAAGGTTAAAAGTGTAAATATCAAAGTTTCACATTTTATTCAGATTATACCTTCCATTTTCTGTATTTACAAGTCAAACCCTTAATTTACACAATTTACATATTTAGCCCTTTTTGTTTATTAATTATTTAAACAATATCTTTAATTATCCATAATTACAAAACAAGTCCTTATAGATTCAAATATGACAAATTCATACTTTATACATTAAATACTAACCAAACCTTCCACTTTTCAGAATTTACAATTTCAGTCCCTCTATTTTAATTAATTAATTTCTAATTACTTATTATATGTAATTAACCATTTTAAATCCAAAATAATATCAATATGACATTTTATACCCCCCAACTTATTTTATACAGAATATAATAAATATAATAACATGTCTAAAACAGACCCCATAGTTTCAGAAATTACAAAACAAGTCCTTATACTTTTAAATCATAATTCGGCTAACTAATTAATTCACAAAACCCTAATTTAATTTTTCCCAATCACAAACATAATTATTTCCCAATCATTGGCATTAAATGCACCTGGAAAAATCATCAAAACCCTAACCCTAATTTATTTTAACACTTTTCTTTCCCTTTTTCCTTTAATTCGAAATCGGCAAACACAATTAAATCCCAAATAAATTTTCGAATCCTTCCTAAATTTTTCCAACAATTTATCTGAGTTATATATGATATAAACAACCTTAGAAAAATATAAAATCAATTTTACAAATATTATTTGTGCCGATTTCATAATTAGCTAAAAATTAGGGTTTCGAACATGTTTTAATTATTTCGACCAAAATAACATGCATGATAATTTTTCTTAAGCATAGAACGAATTAATATGATGAAAAATGAGATACAAAAATACCTTTGATGATTCTTGATGATTTAATGAATTATTGAACCCGGTTGCTTAATTCGAACCCAAAACAAATACCACAATCGAACCAAGCCTTAAACAATCTTTCCAATATTTTTCCCACCTTCCTTGACCTTCTAAACACCCTAGAAAAATCGTGCTAGCCCTTGGAAAATTCTTTATGCCGCCACTTTGTATTTTAGGGTTTTCGGCTATTTTGGTTTTTAGGATTTAGTTAAAATAAAATGCATAAGAGAGTTATACTAGTTATTGGCCGAGTTTAGAGGCTTTTAAAAATGAACAAAAATCAGATTTTAACTTTGCCAAAATATTTAGTAATTATCCTAATTTTATTTGATTTAATTTGCAATATATAAATAAATAAGTATACTTAATTTCGGCATAAATATATATATATAATATTAATTATTTTTCTTGTATAACATAAGGTATTTTAAATCTTACAAAAATTTCATAATTGTCACATGTTGCATTTTTATAATTTCTAACATTTAAATGAATTTTATTTAAGCTTTTATGAAATTTTCTTTCATTAGGGGCATTTTGGTCATTTTACTCTTATTGAGATTTTTTGGTTTTACATTTAGACTTATGGGGGTCATATAAGGTGACTAGTAAAGAGGGATATACACATTTTTTTTACTGTTTTGGAAGATTACACAAGAGCTATTTGGGTGTATCCCACTAAAAGTAAATATAAAGTACCTTTTTATATAACTATTTTCTATAATTTGATTAAAAATAAAATTTGTAAAGGAGTTAAAACTTTTAAAAGTGATAATGCTACTGAATTTGTTAATCAAACTGTTATTAAGTTTTGTGTTTAAAATGGTATTGATGAGGTGTAATTTTATACGCTTTTTCAGGGTCATTTAACGTTTTAAATCATGCAAATATCTCCAAATTATGTACTTAATAATTTCTTTTTATGTTTTTAGCATTTGGAGGAAATACACGTAAGTTGAGCTCATTTGGAGAAGAACCGGACCAGATAGCAACTCTACCCGAAAATTGAAAAAGAATTGTGCAAACAGTGCGTCCAGAAGGGGTCAGGATTATTACGAAGGTGTCAGGATTTATTTCGCGACGGTGTCAGAATTTTCGCGATACCGTCAGGACGAACCGACTCAAAATATGCATATAAATATAACTTTATAACTTTGTTTTTTGGAGACTTGAAACCCTAAAACCGATTTTGGTGACTTTGGAGGCTGTTTTCCTTTGTTTTTTTTATGGTTGTAATTCCCAACATAAAACTATTTGATTATGGGTTTGTCTTATTAATTCTTTTCACATGATGAATTCCAATTGCATGATTATTCTGTCTTATGGTTTAGTTTATGTTATGTTACGTTAAATTCCTTTTGTGTTCGCTTAGATGTAACAACCCCTAGATATGTATGTATGTTGATAATGATGAATTTTGGTATGATTATTACTATTATGCATGCTTGTTCAAAGATCTATATGTTTACATTCAAGAATTATTTATTTAATTAGTAATAAACTAGTATTACATGATTAGGCAATCTTAACATGGAATCGGTTTATTCTTGGTCATTTAGCAACCTAAAGGCCTTAAAACTTGACTTGGAAACCTAAGCTTGGATAAGTTAATTAGTGATTTGTATGTAAGTGTGCGTTAGTTAGTCAAAAGAGCAACCTATAGACTAATGAGTGATTTTTGGCAACCTTTGAGCAACCTCATGGACATTTGCCATAGGTCGAATAATGTATGATATTGGTAGTTTTAATGTTTTATGCTTGTGTTTATGTCTGATTGAAACCTCATGGACATTGGCCATAGGTATAGAAAGGCGATGGGATGTGAATGCTTAACCAAGCCATTTAAAATTCATTATAGAACTAGTCAATTAATTGTGCTTAAAAGTTAAACACACATATTTAGGGGGCGTGAATTCTAAGTGAACACATTTTGCTTCTCCCAAGTTTTCTTTAGTTAGTTCTTATTTTATTAGTTGTTTTATCTTTATTCAAGTAGATTAAGTTAGTCAAAACCCCCTCTCTCAATTATCAGATTTACTTGCTTTCATAAAATACATAAGCACAAAAATACCCCCTCCTTCAATCCATAGACCTATTCGACATACTCTTCAAGCCTACCTCACTATTCCTCTAGAGAACGATCGATCCCTCAGATTTACCTATACTACACTACAATGGTTAGGTTCACTGCCTATGAGGATTGTAAAACTTTTGTGGTTTTGCAAAATTCCGCATCAAGTTTTTGGCGCCGCTGCCGGGGAAATGTCTTGGTTTCGTGGTCTATTTAGCTTAGGTCTACTGATCTGTCCAAATCAACACGTATATAAAAATATATATAATATATAAATACGTAATAATAAGGAAGATAATCAATAATAGTATAGTATAGTATTTCCGTCGGGTTAAGAAATTCACTTTTAACCAAAGTGAAATCTCACAAACCTTCCGGGTCGTTTCCTCGACGAGAGGTGAATGGAAATCTACGTTCAAGTTGGAATTCGAGCTTGAATGTCATAAAAGTTTTTTGTTTGGTTTTCTAAATCTATAAAAAGAAAGTATAAACCAGGAAGCTAAAAACTTTTTGGTTTAAACTTATTTTACGCTTATAAAAAGTAAACTTAATATTTCAATCTACAAGATGATACTAAAAATGAAACTTAAAAATATTTAAAATGACTAAAATGCTTTGCTAAGTGAGTGAACTGTTATTAGTGCGAGTTTAGGTTTAACGAAATTAATGACAAGTTTTAAAATGAAGATGCTTAAAAATTTAATGACAAGAAATTAAATTGCATTGAAATAAATGACGGAATGTAAATCGAAAAGAGAATACTTATGGACTAAAATATTTTAAAATCTTTTTAAACCCGCACCTAAATTACAAATCATTAATCACTTAACAAGCACTAATAAATCTACTAACTACTCATAATGAAATTAAACATAGCATTTAAAAATAAATCTACACTAAGCATGACAAAAATCAAAGCATATTATAAAACTATAAAATAAATCTACACTAATTAATTGAAAAAGGATTAGAAAATGAACCGAATTGGAGACCCGCACAATTTTTAACGTAAATACCACCATGTTAATTTACACTGCAACAACTAATAAAAGTCGGTCTAGCTAAATAAACCCTTAAGCTCCGCGCCTCGTGAGTTGACCGGTACAAAAAGTCAAACAAAATGAAACTGTTAACTG
Source organism: Tanacetum coccineum (assembly GCA_026074375.1). NCBI lineage: Eukaryota > Viridiplantae > Streptophyta > Magnoliopsida > Asterales > Asteraceae > Tanacetum > Tanacetum coccineum. The sequence goes on along the minus strand of BQNB010049602.1, from coordinate 2,012 downwards.
TTAACAGTTAATATCACTAACCTCAATTTGCCAAATTGCACAATCAACTCGTAAGTCTAATTTAAAATCCAAGAAAATAGAACAGATTAAAACTTTACAAATCAAATGTGGCCCAATTGACGCAAGGCCCAATTCCAAGAAAAAAATATTTTAAATCCAATCAAACGTGTTCAAGCTTAATAACGAGTATAATGGAATCATGACAACCAATCAAATAAGCCATAACTAGTAAGCACATTACGAATAAGCTTAAATTCAGAAGAAGCCACGAAAATAAACAACTTAAAATCATCGAGCAAACCAAAATAACAAATGAAAACTTAAACAACTAAATAAGCATCACTCATTTTCAAAATTAACGAGACAATTATTTTAAAAGTTCTACATAAGCAAACGAGACTAAATAAATGACAAGATAAGCATTAAGCATTCAAACGAAACAAATATCCAAACGAGTAAGCAAATAAGCTCATAAAATTCGATCTAACACTTTAAACTTACTCTAAACTAAATAAGATGAATATAAACTTATTATTTTAGAAAATAAGAACTCCTATTTAAACAAAAATGAAATAGGATAGCCAATAAGCTAAATACGAGCTTATTTTGGAGTTACTTTGAAAAGTTCTTAAAAACTTTTGATAATGAATGATTAACTTGGAAAGCTAATAGAAGTCATTATTTAAGCTTTTGAGGACTTTTGATACTAATAAGCCATGGAAATAAGCACGAAAAAATAAGATTATAGAATAAGCATCACGAAAAGTAGATTTAACGAGATATTAAGCAAATAAAAAGCAAAACGAGATCTTCAATGAATTTTAAACCAACATTAATTCATCATTACATTAAACTTACAAAATAAGAAAGGTACAATAAGCTGGAAAATTAAAATAAGCAGTTACAAACTTAAGATAAGCTAAAAACTTAAAAACTAAACTAAAAAAAATAATAATAAAATACTAAAATGAGGGGAGGTGCGGTTGAGTTTTATGGTGGAGAAGGGTGAATTTTGTAACTTTGCTCTAATCATTAGTGTAGTTATAAGCCAATCATTGGCTTGGATCCGGTGTCACACGGATCACCACTTTATTCACTTATCATTTCACCAATAATTAGTTATAACTGAAATGAACATTTTCTCTTGCCCTGCCATGTGTCCTATAATCATTCGCCAATATAAAGTGAGTGGAAACTCACGTGACGTTACTTATTTAATTACTGGCATGTGAGGTTGTAGAAAAATTTCATTTCAATTCAAACTTTGCAATTTTTCTCTTGGCTGTGAAGTAAACATAGAATAGTTGGGCCACAAAATGAGCAAATGGGCCGAGACATGCTGTGGATGGAACTTTTGGGCTTTTATTGGGGCCTTTTTAATAAGTTGGGCTGGCTCGGCCCATTAAGTGGGTAACGGGCTGGCCCAATAAAATCCGAAAGCATCCTTGAACTCGTTTTCTCGTGCTCTCTCCGATCTCGTGCTCAGTTTTGTTCAATTTTGTCTTCATTTTTGTTCATTTATTTAATATCCGTACCTGCACATACACAAACACAAAAACAATATATATTTGCAATTTTTATTATGTTTTTGGTCTTTTGCGTTCGTTTTTCATGGTAAAAAGTATGTATAAAATAGCGAATACCAAATTCCCCCATACTAAAGTATTGTCGTGTCCTCACGCAATGTAATAAATACGCGCTTAAACTAAAAATTCTAATCCACTCAAACTAATCACTTTGAAAAGTAGCAAAGGGCTCATCTAAAGAAATTAAGGAATCAAAAGTTAAGAAGCGCCCCATTTTTCCATTTTCAATATTTATTTTTATTTTTTTTTTCTATTATTTTTTATGCTTTTTCTAACTTTCCATTATTTCCACACTTAATAACATTATTATTAATTTTTTTTATGATAATACATAGGATCATGGAACAAGCAAAATAAATTCATCGTCCCCAACTTTCAGTTTCCATACTAAGCTTAAAAACAAGATCATTGTCAATTACAAGTTAT
>BQNB010049601.1:0-41956 GCA_026074375.1 Tanacetum coccineum | reverse complement strand
TATGAAAGGGAAATAAATTGTTGTTAAATAAAAAATTACGAAACTAATAGATTAAGTCCAAACAGATTAGGTACAAGTTGCTAGATACTTTGTACCGACTGTTACCATGATAAAGACACAACTATATACACAAATGTCTTGATCATAGATAAAAAACAACAACGTAAGTTGGCGTTCGCATAACGGTCAACTCCTAATCATCTTATACTTTACATACGTTTACAACGACAAGTAGCGATATATACCACTTTATACAAAACTTTACATCAGTGATTTATAACCATCCATCAACGAATAATCGATCTTTTAAATAATTCCATCGGTTTAACCTTTAACGAACTGACTATCATCAAACTTTCCTCCTCTTTTTTGTTGCAATTTTCTAATTTTTTTGATTTTTTTATACAATACTATGAATCTCGGTGTAAGTTCATCATCTTCACGATCATAATAACTCCGAATAATTTCTTCCATGATTCTTCATTCCTCGGACGTACCAATAATTGTGATAGTATTAAAAATACATGAGTTTTGACTACTTTTTACATTCTCATTGCAATGTGCAAATTTTCCAACCATACCAGAGATAGAAAATGACACAAGACACAGGAAATACATACTTTACACATAATCTAACAGGATAAGCTAAGGTGTAAAGGTGTAACAAAATAGATAGTTGGTGTTATCCTAAAGGATTGACTCTACAGGTTTTTCTAGGGGTATCTTACTCTTAAAATAAGAGTAAACAAAGGGTTTATACGGGGTTAACTAACCAGTGTAGTTAGTTAATAAAACAACATGTATAGGCTTTTTAGGTGTAATCCTAGAAATTTACCAATTTAAACAAGTTACTCTATCTTAATCTATAGTACCCATTATTGTGGTCTCGAATAGATATACCAAGCCAAGTTCTAAAGTCTACAACATCACCGACACACTTATTTTTTGTGAGATTTGGGTAAACATTTGGAAACGGATAAGGCTGAATCTTCACAATATCTAATAAGGGTTATGTATGCAAGTTATGTAACCGGTAATTTCACTAAAGTATGCTTGATATTTTTTTAAATTTGAGTATAATTTAAGCATTTTAATATGAAAAATAGTACAAGTAACATTCTAATTCCCATCCCCTCACTTAAATTATACAACGTTCTCGTTGTATAGATAGAACATTAAAAACGAGAAATTAAAAGAATTAGAACGAGAAGCTCTCCTGATGTTTTGCTTGGTAGATTCTCCAAGTTGAGTTTATGAGCATGAATGTGTGTTGTAAATGCGTCTAGATGCAGCATGACTACAACACACATAGGATTCTAGATGATCGATACTTCACGAACTTTGTCGATTTCTTTTCCAGCGAGCACCTGTGCAAAATATAGGAAAAATATGTAAAATTCTATCTCGGGTATCCTACGGTTAATAAAAAAAGAAACTGTACAGGAAGTCAACACGCCATATCTAAAAACCAGGATACGCCATATAGAAAGACTTGTAAAAAGTATCAATACAAGTCAGTCTGCCAAATACGCCGTATCATGTGCATGAATACGCCGTATGGTATGGATATGACAATAAAGTTTTAAATGCAGAAAAAATAAAGGACTGATAACATCCAGGCATTCAATACTTCGTATGGTATGGAGCGGATACGCCGTATTGATATCTAGGAAGACATACTCGATAAATAAAAATTGTCTGGGTTATCTCCTGGGAAGCACTTTTCTTTCAGCTAGTCTTTAAGTTAGACTTTTTCTTCAGCTTCCATCACTCGGCTCTTATTACCATCCACCCTTCATCCATGCTACAAAAGATTTCTTGGTATGCCCGACATGCATCTTCATTGGTTATTGTCAAATCTTCGTATTCACATTCCTTTATAGCAACATACTCTTCATCTTGTCCAAATGAATACTTGATCATCTCAAATATTTGAATCTTGCAAACCGGTGTTTCATGATGAGGGATATTGAATAATTCGCATCTTTCTTTGTTTTCATGCTCTTCTCCAATTTGTCTTTCTTTATGATTATGGATGGTATTCTCATAGCTGTCCCATCTTCTCTAAACTTTATTATGTGATTCATCATCTTTGTCAATCATTCCTTCTATGATGGCTTTATTTTTTAAAGCTTCGTCTTTAAGTTTGCCATCCTCCAATGTTTCATACCATTCTAAATTTTCATAACGAAGTGTGTTCCCAACTATGTATGCTCCAGGAAAGTTCCCACCATTACAATATCCATCATCTTTCCAACTACAAGTTATCCACTCCGAATGTCCATTCTTGAATAAGAATGGTTCACAACAATGTTTAACAAGAGTAGGGTCCTCCCATACTTCATTGTCTGTTTATGGTTTTCATTCACCCATGGTATATCTTCATTCCACTCATATATCCAGTCATCCTTATATTCTTTGTAGGTTTTAAATCCATCAATATTGTTAGTAAGGACATCTGGATCGATTTGTAAAAGATAATTAAGTTCCTTGAAGGTCCTGCATGTAGCTGTCTCAAAGTCAAATACATTAGTATCGATCCTAAAGATTTCTGCAATTTCATCATCATCATCAGAATCAAAAGATTCTTCTTTAGTGGGTTTAACTTCATCATCACCTCTAGTCTAATAAATCCATAATGCATTCTTCGTATATTGATCTATTGTCTTATGGTTATAAAATTTCAAAGCCAACCATTCAGTAAATTCAACATTAGATGGATCATATTCCATATCATCATTTGATCCATGTGTCATATGTTGTTCCAAATCATCTTCTTCATTTAAGTCACATGGAACGCTAGCAAGTCCAGGAATTTCAACCTCATAGGTAAACAAATCGTCATCCATTCTGCTCATCCGGTTGAATTCTTTGTAAAAAAAATTCAAGTGATGTATTACAAGTGAACGAATCATCACTGATCTTTAGAGATTCAAGTTTCTCAAACTCTTCCTTGATTACCTTTGTCATTGTTACTCAAAATAACCAGAAAATTATCAGTAGAACCAGTTGGAAAAAGGCGTGTATAAAATTTTAAGCTTTAAGTTCGAGTATGAAAAACTCCTTTGCTACTATATCAGACAAACAATACGTCGTATTCAATTGATCTGAATACGCCGCATCAATCTATTGAATGGATGTGTTGTATTGGTAAAGAAAGCTAGATACGCCGTATTCAATTGAAGTGGATACGCCGTATCAGGTTGTCGACCAGAACAATGTATAGAAAACAATTAAAACAAACAAAGCAAACACATAAATAAAACAAGCAAACAATTAAAAACAAATATACAGAATTTTACACTAATCTAAATTACACTAATCCTAAGGGTTAAGTTAATCTAATGTTAAAAACCAAAATATTAAATAAAAGTCAAGATTAACATTTCACTCCCCGGCAACGGCGCCAAAAACTTGATATGTTGTCGTGTAGGGTTTATTTTATTAGAGTATTCAAGTTTAAATTTATATTTTGCCGACTTTACCTAAAACTACACTTTAACGGGTAGTGTACCCGATCAGATGGAGTTTCGTGGTAAGTAGGTGTCGATCACTAAGAGCGAGAACTAATCTTTTATTTTATCAATATTTTGGTTAACTAAACTAAGTAATTTAAACTATGTTAATTCTATTTTATGTTAAACCTATGCTAAACCTATGTTAATCCTAATTCTAACGGATAAGGGGGGGTTTCAGCCTGAGAGACTGGCACAGGTTTGTGGTAACTTAGATCAATTTAAGACACAATAACACACGCAAGCAGACAAACAAAAGATAGAAGAGCGGTCTAGCCAAATATAAGAAACTGTATTAACCATGATTAATCCAATTAAAATGTTGGTTTGTTTATTTAGTGTAATGAGTGCTTATCTCGAGGCGGCATATCATTCTGAGATTTAGGCGGGACTTCTTCCTAAAACCTATACACGTAGAATTCTGTCACAATTAAATGTATTCGCATAAAGCATCCTATTTGCTGATTATAATCTATCTTAGGGGTTAAAGCAATAATGATCTTGTTAAACCCTAGTTCATAGAGACTTTACCCACTTACTGCTTAATGGCAATTTATATACTAGTAGTCCACTGGCCAAGTCTTTACCAATTGATTAAGAACGTACTCGTTGATCCCAAGGGTCACCTGCCGGTCCAACTAAGCTCACTAATCTAAAGGCAAAGATAGGTCATTATTTGTGATCCTATTGGTCTAGATATATAGATCACTATATGGAGAGCCATCACGGCATCTAGCTAACGTAGTCGGTATCACTAGATCCAGTTGAATGATAGGTCGCATACAAAAGCACGTAAACAAGTATAAATTGATAAACATAAAACAAGCAATCAACGATAAATTAAGCATTCAAGATAAACAAACCAAACATTCAAATCTTCATAATAATGGCTAATACCTAAGGGTATTAGCCCTCAAACGTCATAATCAATACAAGAGTAATAATTCAACCAAGGTAAACTAACTGAGTTAACGAATGATACCAAAAATCAAACGATTACAAGAGTATAGGAGATTACAAGGTGTTTCCTATGGAATTAATAGCTTTGCTTGACCTTCTTCTGCTCTTCTTGTCTTCTGAAAACCAACTTTTATGGTTAAGGTATCGAAAATATGATCAAGCACACTGAAAACCCGTTTTTAGGTTTTCTATTTAGTGTCTGGAATTCCTTCTATACGGCGTATCAGGAGAGATGGATGGCGTATCAGGGGTTTCTTGGAGTAGGAACCACGTTCGATATCTTCCAGAATATTTTATTACTTTATATTCAATACGGCGTATAGAAATCTCATGGATACGGCGTATTGGACTTCATACCTTCGTGGTTTCTTATGAAGTGCAGGCATAAATATGCCATATCTTCCTTGATGGATATGGCGTATAGGATGTTAGAACAGTAATCTTTAAATGTCTTCGTTTAAGCTCTAGAATGCGTGCCTTTTTGCTAATCTTCACCAAGTACTCCATAATTACTTCAAATCTCAAATACAAATGATTAAGTAACAATTCTTGCAATAATTATACAAAATAGGTTATTTACTTGGGATAAATGATGCTATAAAAGCGATGTTATTTGATGTCATCAAATATCCCCCCACTTGAATCCTACTTGTCCTCAAGTAACCTTTAGAAGTTTATGAAAATGTATCCCTAAGGATTTTTCCGTTTAAGCATTTATTTGATCTATTACAAGTACACAACCAAACACCTCATAAAATGGAAGATGAAAACACTCACATCACACAACTAATCTATGTGGTAAGATGTAACTAATTCACTTAATTGCTCGGTCATGATGAGTATCATAGTCTTGGCAAATACACATCTCCACCACTAGAGCTAAGGAGTAACAAGTTTATAAAGGTAAAATGGGTTTTTATTATAAGGCTTAGGGTTGATCATTCTATAATCTTTCACCAAAAGTACCACACCAAAAAGGCAGCTGAAGCACACATACATGGCCATAACGACAGAATAGACATGTGTGTTCGATCACATCCTCATTCGAGTTTAACCAAGGGTTAGGATGAAGAATGATATAGGGTAGGGATCTTCTAACTTTTACCAATAGTAATAAAACAACAAGGCAGTTGAATCATGCATACGTGGCCATAACGACGAAATAGACATGCATGTTCGATCACATCCTCATTCGCGTAAAACCCATGGTTAATGATTAGGAAAAAGAAATAAATTGTTGTTAAATAAAAATTACGAAACAAATAGACTAAGTCCAAAACAAATAAGGCACAAGTTGCTAGACACTTTTTCCCGACCGTTACCATGAAAAAGACACAACTATTTACACACGTCTTGATCATAGATAAAAAACAACAACCTAAGTTGGCGTTCCCGTAACGATCAACTTCCCAATCATCCCATACTTTACATACTTTTACAAGACAAGTGGCGATATCTACCACTTTATACAAAACTTTACATCGTTGACTTATAAGACGTATCAACGAATAATCGATCCTTCATATAATTCCTTCGGTCTAAGCTTTTGCGAAACGATTATCTTCGAACTTTCCTCTTTTTTTTGTTGCGATTTTTCTAAAATTTTCGTTTTTTTTTCAACATGCTAACTATAAAACTCGGTGTAATTTCACCATTTTCACGATTATAATAACTCCGGATTATTCCTTCGATAATTATTCATTCTTCGAATGTACCTGGTAGTAAAAATACATGAGTTTTGACTACTTTATACATTACCATTTGCAATGTGCAAATTTCTTCCCAACCGTACCAAAGATAGAAAATTGACACAAGACTCGGGATATACATACTTTACACTTTAAGCAACTAGTAACTGATAAATGGACTTAATCTAACAGGGTGGGCTAAGATGTAAAGGTGTAACCAAACAAACAGTTGGTGTTATTCCTAAAGGATTGGCTTTATAGGTTTTTCTAGGGGTATCTTACTTTTAAGATGAGAGTAAACAAAAGGGTTTATACGGGATTTAACTAACCAGTGTAGTTAGTTAATAACACAATATATATAGGCTTTTGGTTGAAATCCTAGAAATTTACCAATTTAAACAAGCTACTCCATCTAAATCCATAGTACTCATTATTGTGGTCTCGAATAGATATACCAAGCCAAGTTTTAAAGTCTACAACATCACCGACACACTCATATTTTGTAGAATTTGGGTAAACGTTTGGAAACGTATAAGGTTAAATCCTCACAATATCCTAATAAGGGTTATTTTGTGCAGGTTATGTACAAGTAATTTCACAAAAGTATGCTTGAATTTTTAAATTTGAGCATAATTTAAGCATTTTAGTGTGAAAAATAGGACAAGTATACATTCTAATTCCCATCCCCCCACTTAAATTATACAACGTCCTTGTTGTATAGATAAAACATTAAAAACGGGAAATAAAAGAATTAAAATGAGAAACTCCCCTGATATTTTGCTCGGTAGATTCTCAAAGTTGAGTTTATAAGCAAGGATGTGTGTTGTAAATGCAAAATGTAGGAAAACATGCAAAATCATATCTCGAGTATCTACGGTTAATTATAAATAAACTAAATAAACTGTAAAGGAGACCAATATGCCATATCCATAAACTGGAATACGCCGTATTGAGAAACCTGTAAAAACTATCTAAATACGGGCCAGTCTGTTGAATACGCCATATCATGTACATGAATATGCCATATTGACAAAACTGACAATAATGTTTAAAGTGCATAAAAATAAAGGACTGATAACATCTAGACATTCAATACGCCATATGGTATAGAGCAGATACGCCGTATTGATGTCTGGGAAGACAGAATCGATAAAAATAAATAACAATCCGGGTTGTCTCCCGGGAAGCACTTTTCTTTCAGCTAGTCTTTAAGTTAGACTTTTTCTTTCCAGCTTCTTCATTCCATCTCATGCATGCTTATGTGCCCGCGTATGAGCCATTCTTCTATCTTTGCATCTCAGATATATTTAGGTCCTAAGTTCAAGACCCCCTTGTAGAAACTCTTGAGCTTTTAGTAGGGATGCGAGATTCGATTTAGCTTATCATGCAAACTCACCTTTAGTAATGGCTTGATCTTGTTGCACTAGGCATTAGATAGATGTTTAAACCTTGGATGTGATTGCGCCATTTGGTAAGTCACGTTACCACTACCATTGTGGATAGTGATTAATCCATCAAACCTTTTTGCTTCCACACATGAAGCTTTGCAGAACGGTTCTACAAGAATAATATCTCCAATGTCTTGATCTCGTTAGCCATCCATATTTTCCACTACTACAAAACGAGTTATAACAAAAAAAAATTAGACAAAAATAGGTACATTCATAAAAGCGCCGACTACATTCTTTCTTTTGAGTTCAACTTTGTCCTTTGTTATAGAATTATAAAACTCCCTAGACATCATATTTACGAACAAAATTGGGAAAAAATTAGCACTTACATGCTTGAAATCTATCATGCACACAAATATTAAGTTGTAGGCACAGTCGATATGGATCTTTCGGTCAAAGTCACAAAAACTAAGGTACTCGTCAAAAATTTCATTATTCCTAGTCTTGATTATGTGAATCATGGGCTCATCAATTACCTCACCTTCCTCAATGGTGGGCATCAAATCTTTAATTTGATCTCTCCTAAGCTCTAATGGTACATTAAAATAATTCAAATCAATGTAATCTCCATATAAAAGGTCTAATGATCTATTCAACACCAAAGTTTCTCCCATTAGCCTAGCTTCTAAATCAAGTTCCATTCTTTCTCTTAAGCTTAACATGTAGACCCTCTTAATCAAACTACTAACTGGTTTAACACTTTTAAAAATATTTTTCTCATCCCTAACCCTCAAAGTAATCTTCCTTTTGAATACATCAATCTTAGCATGGGTGGTAGATAAAAATGATCTTCCGAGGATCAAGGGCACTTTGACATCCTCAGGCATATCAAGAATTATAAAGTCTATTCGGAAAACAAATTTACCAATGCCTACTAGCATGTTTTTTGTAATTCCTTTTGGATATTTCACAGTCCTATCTGCTAATTCAACTGTTAACTTAGTGTGAGCTAATTTGCCTAAACCTAAGTTAAAGTAGGTTGAGAGAGGCATAACACTGACGCTAGCTCCTAAGTCAGCAAGGGCATTATCAAAGCAAACATTATTAATATAGCAAGGTAAAGTGAAACTCCGTGGATCTTTTTCTTTTTTGGGGTATGAATTTATCGATATGTGAAGCTTCATATGAGTAGGCTTATGAGAATTACGGTCCATACGATCCCTTCTTTTCCTTATAGTAGTAATTTTTGTTCCCAACTCAAGATCTATTCTTTAGCTTGTAAAGATTATGTTACTTTGGATAAATTCAAAACAACAATGTTAGAAAAAAGCTATTGATGTGAATCAATATACGTATCGATCTTGCAATCAGATTAATATGTCGAGGATCGACTTGACATGTGCTCAATTTCTCGGGTAGTTTCAACAAGCTGTTAAACTTCCAACTCCTCTTTCCTGTAGTAACCTTGCTCATATTTTGACGTTGCCCGATTTGGCGATATCCAAATTTTTAATTTTGCTCCTTTAGTTCCTTATGTATCATCCTTAAAGCTCGAATCTCAATTGATCAAATTGGAGTTTTGCCTCCCTCAGTCTTAGTGCTGATCCCCCAATAAATTTGCTTAGTTTCTTCCATAGAATTGCCTTTCGTTCCTTGGTGACAAAGGGTTTGCATATGTTCTTTGTAGAATTCCCAGGAGTAGTTGCTCTATTTCCCCCTCTTTGAAAAGAGTGCCCAAATTGAGTGTAGTAAGCTTCTCGACGGAAATTCCCTACTTCATGAGTGGTACAAGCTTTGGTGTAGTGGTAACCTTACATATTCACATCCAACTTGAGCAACATAAACCTTTTCATTCACTTTCATGACTTCATCTTCCAAGAATTGTTGAGTTGTGCTTTATGGCTGTTACGCCGTTAAGAAGTATTCAGTACAATTTGTCTAGCAAGTTCCATTGAGCCATTTTAAGAGTAATACAGCCATTTCTTAGATAGGCTACTTTCGTATCAAAGCAGCAGTCTTCAAATGTATGGTAGGGCTCCTCTAGAATCAAGAATATGTCTAGTGCACACGTCCAGATCCATTATAGAACAAGACTAACCTCCTGCAACTCTGTTAAATAGTGTTGAGGACCACTGTCATCAAGAGTCTTCTAAAAATCGCTCCCATCTTGATTAGAGGTATTCAATAACCGAAATTCTACGCTGAAAAGTTGTTAATACTCAGGCTCTATTTTCTTTGCAGTAGAAATGACAGAAGTAGGGGCAACATTTCTTATAACTTGTCTAGCTAAGATCTCCAAGTGTAAATCAAACCAGATGGACTCATTTCGTAGCCAACAACTTCTTGCCGGCACTAGTTTAATGACATAGGGAATGCTTAAAGACAATCACTTGGTCCGTATAGCTGTATATAGGATGTGGAATAAATCTAACGAATCTCAAGAACATTTCTACAATATGTTCTTCGCATCTTCATGATCCGAACTAATTGGGACATAGTTCCTAAGAAATTTGCCTTTTAAGATCAAATTATCCTTGTCCGCAAGGATCTAAGAGCCAAACAACTCTCGATCACACAGGTTAGCGTCGAGTTTTGCTCATATGTATTGTTTCCATAGTTTTCCACCATTATTTCCGCAAGCATCTTCCTTTGCGAATATTCTTCTGGATCAGAAATAAATCGAAAATCAGGCGATCTTGATTCTCCAAGACTTATTGTCTTGAAGTAAGCTCTTCCTAGATGATTATAAAATTCTTGTTTCCGGATCTTTGAAAGGTGTAAATAGGTTCCTTAGTTGAACTTCTTTTCAGCACTATCTAAAAACAAGGAAACAACAATCAGTAGGATGGGTTATTCAGGAGAAAGAAAAACACAAATAGGGAGAAATTAAATGTGAAAAAACCAGATCCTTTTTTTAACTGTATCAGATGATACAATAACTCAGTATTCAATGGATGAATATGTCCCGTATAATCTTTTTGAATGAATATGTTGTATTGGATAAGAAAGTTAGATACGCCGTATCGAGTTTTCAACCAGAACAGTGTATTAGAAAACAATTAAATCACACAAACAATTAAACTAAGCAAATATACAAGCAAACAAATATATAGAATATACAAAATTATACACTAATCTAAATTACACTAATCCTAAGGGTTAGATCTAATCTAATGTTAAAAACCAAAATATCAAATAAAAATCAAGATTAATTTTCACTCCCTGGCAACGACGCTAAAAACTTGATGTGTCCATTGTTGTGTGTTTATTTGATATGATTTCAAGTATTTAAATTATTAATATTTTTGCCGAGATTAACTAAAAAATAACACTTAACGACAGTGTAAACCACGATCGGGGGGGGGTGGGGGGGGGGGGTGGGGGGGGGGGGGGGGGGGGGGTGGGGGGGTGTTTGGGGGGGGTGGGTGGGGGGGGTTTAGGGGGGGTGTGTGTTTGGAGTGTTGTGGGGGGTGTTAATTTTACGGGATTTCAAAGAGTTAAGCGCTGGAGCAGTCCGTGCCGTTAACCAGATGATGGAGTGTAGACTTACAATAACAACCGCGTTGATTTCTTACTTCTTGGTCGTAAGTGAGATAGGTCTCGGCAGATATTTTAGACAGACATATCCTCCCGATAAAATGGGGAGGGGGGGGGGGGTGGTGTTGTGGGTTGTTTGTTTTGTGATGATTGTGGGGTGAGGAGCGTATTAAAGGGTTAAAAATTGTAATATGAAGTTTCCTTAACTTAACGTATTGTAGGGGCTGTTAAAGGCACCTACCATTTTTGGCTGCCGGCTAAAGCCTACCGACCCTTTACGGAACGTGTTCCAAGACCCACCGCTCCCAAAGGCCGTTTAAAGTCCCACCCAGCTACCGCCATCGAATAACACTCCCGTCATCCAACACTCATCAACTTGTGTTCGTGTGTGTAATCCACCGGCACCACCAACACACCCTCACGCCTCACTAGCAACACACACGACATGGGGACATAGTATAAAAAGTAGTTATAAAGTATTATTAAAAAGATTAACAAGGTGAAGGGTTAGAGTGAATATACATAATATTTATGAGGTAGGTGGTATGTAGAGGTTAATAATGGTTAATTCTGACTAATTATAGTTAGAATAGGTTTGTGTTTGTGGGTGGGAGGTGGTGTGTGTGAGATAGTTAGTTAATTATGTGTGTTTATATTTTGTTGTTTTGTTTTTTGGTTATTTTTGTTTTTTTGGTTGGGTGTGTGGTGGTGGTGGTGGGGTTGGGGGTTGGGGTTGTTTTTTTTGTTTTTTATTTTTTTTGTTTTTTTTGTTTTTTTATGTTTTTAGTTAATTATATTATTGTTTATATAAGTTAAATTATAGATAAATTAATTATAGTAATTTAGGATGTTGATGATTTTAGAGTGTTGTTTGGTGTGTATAGTTAAGACATATTATAATTATCTTTAATATTCATAAATTAAAAATATTATTTTCTATATTATATTCAAATAATCTCTACATTTTACATCGTTAGTTCATCTTTAATTCATAACTATCTTCCATTAAATTGTTTTAATTTATAAACTCTAACTTTCACCACATTGCACTATATTATTAAAATCTCACTTAATATCATTTCGCCCACAAGATAATGATTACATACTATACTTGAACTACTTGATATTCCCGAGCACTTAATCTTTACAAGAAAAATTTTTCCAAAAAATAATGTAATGATCTATGAGATTTTATAAACTTTATTGACTAACAGATTTTACACATCATTATCTAATTGGATTTTCAATAAACAAACCTATTGGCAAAATGAATTTCCAAGATAAAAAAGTCTTTTGAGTCTACTTTTGAAATAACTTGACCAAAGAGTACTGATAAATCCAGATGGCTAATAGGGCTAGATTATCACCTAAAAGCTAGATAATGAGTCCCTTTAGCCAATCAGAGAATCTCGGGCTCAAGGATACATACTAAAAGGAAAACTCATATCTCAATGGCAAACAATCATTTCTGAAAATTTTCTCTTACATTCAAATGATGCTATTTCTTTAAAGATTGGTCAAGATGGACACTTTTAAAGCATGAGAAAATTCAAAATTCTCGTTCATTCTTCCATCTTTTATTTTATATAAAATAGTATCCCAAAACTTAATCTTAAGTGAGGATAACTAAAAATAAAACAAGAGATAAAAATCGTATGTGAAAAAAAAAGAGAGAATATTCTATGAGCCAATAAAATCGAATGAATAACGCACATGCTAAATAAATAGCAAAAAGTAAGAACAGAAAGAAATGCCCGAAATACCAAAACATACATAGAGAATAAAAACAGAAAATGAAATAAATGTGCTTAAGTTTGTATTCATGTGAAACTAATTAAATTTGAATCTTATTCTTATAATCCAACATCTCAAGAGCAAATCCTCAGCAACAATTGTCTCTGAAGAATAGCTGATTCTATGTGCTAATAGACTTGTTATCAAGAAGAACAACTAGCGTGTCGCTTCAGATTCAGACATCACAGATACAATGCTTAGATTTTTTGTTGGAATTCTTAGGCACCATAAGCTATACACAATAGTTTCCTTAACTTCTACAGTTCTTGTCATATACTTACAGCAGTTCTGGACAACCAATAATTACAACCCAAACAATAACTCATTCACATTTCAATTAGACAATCAAACTTTCACTCTCAATGCTAGACTGCTACGTACTGTTTTGCAGATGCCCTCACCTAACACCAAAAAACCATACATCAAACCTCCTACAGAAAACCAAATTATGGGATTCATCAAGACACTTGGTTATGATAAAGATCCCAAGACAAAAATGACCTTTCTGTCTCAACTTGTTGGTGCACAAGGACTCGTCAACCGTGAAGTAATTCTGAGTGTTCTTACAAGAGACCTGTACATGAAAAGAGTGAAGCTGGGACACAGCTAGACTTGCAATAAATCATTACTTTGGGGAAATTGTATTACACTCTGCGCAACTTAGATTTTGATCATTAATATAGGATGAATTTAGAATGACAAACAATAGAACATGATCTACCAAACCATCAAGATGTCAAGTTGACTAATTTCAATCATGCAACAAAATATATCCCTAAGGTTCGACTCTTAAATGCACAGTGAAGGTGATGACCCACCTCTTACTAAACTATCAAACACTGTAACATGTACCTACAAGTTTAGAATAGAGATACCCGATATAGTGATCAATAATGCATTCAAGCAGTTAGTAGGATACAAATACTATAAGGCTAAGAAAGCAGAAAGTGGGAAAGTAAAAGCTACTAAGGAACCAGAAGAGCAATATGTGTCTCTTGTCAAAAGTGGAAAAGGAAAAGGGTATATGTGTTCAGGTGATTCTGAAGCTAATGTTCCCAAAATGTTCAAGAAATATTTTATGCCAAGGAAAACAAGATCTCTCATTGTCGCTAAAAAAAGTTACAGTTGAACTTGCAAAATCCATTAGTATTTCAGAACAACGTACTCAACAACGTCGAAGGAGTCAATTGATTATTGACAGACAAATTGACAACGATGTAGCAAATTACGTAAGCATAGTGGGGATGAAAAACTCAAAGGTCCGTAGGTTAAAGATCCAGCAGTTCAGTCCTGTTAGACTTACAAAAAGGATCAAAGCTAGCAGACTTGAGAGTGTTAGGAAAAAGAAGCGAAGTAGTTGGCAGGCGACGATCAAGTGTATGCCACATCACATTCTATGATACATCAGATACAAAAAGTGATGCAACACACTATTCTTTATGTTTAGATACATCAAAGGAAAGTGCTAATGAAACTGATGATGCTGACGATTTAGATATAGCTTTAACTGATGATGAACCAAATGAATGATGATACAACAATAGAAAGGGTGTACATTTACAAAAAGTCTACTGAAAGCGCCCTAGTCTACCAACTTCAGTATGACGATTACTAGTTCTCTTCAGACTCATTCAGAATCTGCTTTGATGAGACACTGTAAATGAATTATGGATTTAATTAGTAATTCAGTTATACCGATGCTACATACAACCTCAGCGGATGCATAACCCAGTAGGAATCCAGAGGTAAGAAGCATTCTAACAGGTACATCTGAATACCTTTTGGTACAGCATTAGATGTTCCAAGCAACTAACCTTGTATTACAATGAAATGTTAATTTGACGGATATGCTCACATATTTTGCATCTCCTCCAGCTACTATAACACATAAACTTCCCATTAATACCCAACCAAACTCACTCCAAGCCAAAGCAAAGAAGCTGATGCAAATGACAAAAAAGAATATAAGGAAGATCAACTTCAAGAAGGCAGTCGCACAGAAATCCAGAGTATATGATCAGAAGTTAGAAGCTCTTATAAATTTCACTGTTTCTAAAGCATTTGAAAAAGTTATCCAAGCAAAATTTCTAACAGAAATAAAGAAACTTCTACTTACTCATATCCCGACAGTTGTTGCAAACTATGTTAAGCCTCGTCTTAAAACCTCTGTGCTCGAAGTTATGAAAAACAATCAAAATTAGTCTATACACTAAATTCAATACACCACCGCTGATGATCTCATCATAAATAATCTAAGCTAAAGGCCTAAAAATTTTTGGAAAAACAGAATTCAACTTGAATAAGTCAAATAACACTCAAACTAACTCATCGATCAACTTTTATCACACTTAAATGATCCTTATCAAGATTTACTTAAACACCAAAGGTTAGATTTGATATGTGGTTTCAAAGTAACTACGGGGTTAATTAGATATCACTTATATGAGATTGAAGTTTAATTTCACGAGGGCGTGTACTTATTCTATATTGAATTCGGGGATTGGTTTGATGCATGACTTCAATGAAAACTAGCTAGGGCAACGCTTCAGGATGAAGACATAAGGTTATCTAGTTATAACTAGAAGTCGTGTATGGCTGGTATGAAGACCTAAGATAACTATCCCTTAAAGGATTATTTTGTAGTACTCAGCTGTCACATTGCAGAAGACTAATGTGGATAAATTGAAAGTGAGTGATGAAAGTCTTATACTTTGTCTGGTGGGAGAAATGTGTACATTCGAGACTTAATTGGCTTTGGTGTTACCATTTTGACTACACAAAGGGATAAATTATCTATATCCGAGACTTAGTTGACTATGGTATTGCAATTTATATCATCACTATCATAATGGGAGAAAAGTGCATATCCGGGACTTAGTTGACTTTGGTGCTATGATTTCGACATCGTGAAAGGGATAAAGTGTGTACTTAGAGATTTTAAAAGCAAACATAATTCACTAAACCATATACTTCCAACAATTAGTGCAAGCTTAAGTCACAAGAACAGGGAATTCTGCTTTAGTTTCAAGTTTGGTATATCGGGTTTACTCCATCAGTGGTTACAATAAATAGCCTACAAGAATGATAAGGGGTTGGTAAAGAGTTAGCCAGAGAGAGTTTATGAGTAGAGATTTGATCATAGTTAATTCTCACGGTATATATTTGAGCTAATTTATTCTTCATACAAGACTTCAAGTATATGAGCATACAAGGTATTGCTGATTCTGAGGTATCAAAACCATCAAAAGGAAAGAAGTATATACACCCAAACGCACAACAGGCACACGTGATATAGATCATGCCTTTTCTTTATTTTAGCCAAGACGGGAGAGACAAAACCATAACCCTAGAGAAAATAGTGTATAACTTATTACTGTATTGGGTGCATCATTTCAACTATATGGGGGAAGAGATATCTTGATACTTTTAGTATGCACATCATTTGGAACTTCCAGAGTGAAGAGATGTAGAGAATAATTATTCAAGCATAAGAAGATAGGTTTGCAAATCCCTTGATGCCTCCCGAACGGGACAACACCAAACTTATATATCAATAACCAGAATATATTGCCGTGGTATTATCTAATTAATTTTTGATGTTGTGCGCTTAGATAAATCAAAGCTTGGAAAGAAAGCTTTTGAAACTGCTCACGAGATGATTGTTGGTTTCGGGGGAACAATAGAACTATCTAAAAGAAGAATATGAACATGAAATGGGGGAAGCTAATTCAGAGCATCACCGTAGCCAGAAGTGTATAGATACCTAGTTATGCCTATTAACAAAATTCTCATACAAGTTACTAACATAGATATTCATGTTGGAGTGAGACTTGAAGTCAAAGGCCACAAAAGACACCATCAGCATTGGAAGCTTCATGGAAGTTCTTGTTCTTAATAAATATGTACTTGTTAGAAAAGTAATGTAAGTAATTTCGTATATCGTCCTATGGGGGAAGATTGTTAGGAATTCATTTATGTGACGACATTTATGAAATTACCATAGTTTACCATAGTCATATATGCAAGGACTAGAATAGACTTTCTTGTATAGTATAGAAGTGTATGGGCTATAAATACCCCTCCATGGCTTCCATGGAGGGTGAGACTCTTGTAACATTTCATTCATTTTATCAACTTTACTTTCTCTTACTAGTTTCTCTCTCTACAATGAACATCTCCATAATAGAATCACCACGACCCTGGATCATAGATTCTTTGATTTTAACAACTCTTCAATGATATTTCATAATCTTTTAAAATTATGTGCTCAACACTGTCTCAACCTCAATGTTATATATCTTTTAAAAACTTGTATCATTTTTAAGTAGTGTCATACATATGTAATATTGAGTAGGAGCTTTAGAAAAATGTTCCAATAATTTATCCAAATTTGTGGTATCATTTTTTTTCCTAATGGATTTTTCACGACCAATTTTAATCAATTAATATTGAGAATAGTAACACGTTATTATTTTCAATAGTGAGAGAAAATGTGATCAAGAAAAATAATTAGTGATCTAAAAGACAATAATTGCTTTTCACTCTTACCCACATGTGCGAAACACTTTTGAATATCGATGCACGTATGGAGGGGGAGTTTTTCTCAAAAGATGAAACTTTCAAAGCGTCAAACGTTTTTATTATTATGAAACACTTTGATTGTTTTCAATGGTTTTATGGCGACGATCAAATACCCAACAACCAAGGAATTCACGACGATTCTGAAGTCATAAGATGGTTAAGGTTAGGTATTGTCCTATGATACAACCAAAAACCAGAAGGATCTACCCAAGGATACTCCATAGTTAAAAATAGCAGTCCATTAGGTATGATATGGATAAGAATGAGAAATGGGAATAATGTTGACTAAAGCATGAGCTAACACTGGAACAATCACAATAAAATGTTAGTAAGGACGTGTTGGTAGACATTTAAGGGGTTGAAGAATGAAAAAAAAGTATGACAAAGGGTGAAAAGAAAGAAGGCCATCCATACAACATTATCAGAATACGAGATTCAGATCAACGTTTATCATCTTACAAGAAGAATCTAGTATTGAAAAAAGACATCATGGACCAGTGAAGCACTGCACAACCCTTCCCAACCATTTAAGTTTCTCTCAAAAGATTCTTGTCTCATTTGTCATGAAGATTAACACTACTTCTATCGACTTCTCACTCCGAGAAACGGTGATATAAATTGGTGTCAAACTGCTCCAGCCTTCGATCACTAAAACTAAAATGCACAAATCAAGTCTAGAGCCAAAGAGATCAAATATAACTCTCATTAGGACACATGAACGATAAACATTTGTTGAACATACATAAGTTTACAAGTGGTAACAAGAGTCCTACGCATATCCTTGTGAACTTGCCAGAAAATTTAGAGTGAAAGTCTTTAATATTTGACAATGACAAATGGAAATCCTTCCAGTGTCAACATCAAACAACATTGCGGTAGGTGACTTGCGAGATTCTATATGAATCAGAAACTTTTGCTAGCTAGATATCTAATGTGATCCACGTATTAGGATTTGACAGGAAACACCCAAAATTGTTTATTTGTTTTACCTTGATGACAACAAATAACGTCCACATTTATAGCATCATTTATCCTATGTAAATTACCCATTTTGTATAAATTATTGCAAGAATTGTTACTTAGTCATTTATATTTGAGAATTGCAGTAATTATGAAGTACTTGGTGAAGATTAGCTAAAAGGCACGCAGTCTGGAGCTTAAACAAAGAAATATGAAGAAACTGACTTTGACATTCTATACGCCGTATTGATGACATCAAATAAAATCACTTTTATAGCATCATTTATCCCATGAAAATAACCCATTTTATATAATTATTGCAAAGAATTATTACTTAATCGTTTGTATTTAGATATTGAATAATAAGTCATGGTGAAAGTTAACTAAAAGGCACGCATTCTGAGCTTAAACGAAGAATTAAGAAGAATACTGTTCTGACAACAAATACATCATATCCATCAAGAAAGATACAGCGTATCTGTGCCTACACTTCACTAAAGACCACGAAGGAAACAAGATCAATACGCCGTATCCAGGGAAGACTAATACGCCGTATTCAAGTTATAGAAATAAAATATTCTGGAAGATATCAAACATGGTCCCCCCAATACGCTGTATCGAAGCCTTTCGATACGCCATATCGACCTTTTTCCAGACCTTATAAATAGAAAACTCAAAAACAAGTTTTAAGTGTGCTAAATCATATTTTCGATACCTAAACCATAAAAGTCAATTTTCAGAGGAGAAGAAGAGCATAAAAGGTCTTGCAATGTAATCAATTCTATAGGAAACAACTTGTAATCTCCTATACTCTTGTAATCGTTCAGTTTTTGGTATCATTCGTTAACTCGTTGTAGTTTACTGGCTAAATTATTACTCTTGTATTAATAGACGTATAAGCAAATACCTTCGGGTACTAGCCATTATTATGAAGATCTAAATGATTTGAGCTGTGTTTATCTGATTGTCTTAATTATCCGTGAATGCTTGTTTAATGATTATCAGTTTATACTTGTTTACGTGCTTTTGTATGCGACCTATCATTCAAATGGTCTATGAGACGGACCAAGAAATCTAGAGCCGGATAGCTTCTCCATAATAGTGATTTATACATCTAACCATATAGGATCACAAATAACGACCTAACTTGCCCTTAGATTGTGAAGCTTATTTGGACCAACAGGTGACCTATGGGATCACGAGTATGTTTTTGATTAATTGGTAATGACTGGTTAGGTGGACTACTAGTGTTATTGAATTGCCTTTAAGCCCGTAAGTGTGTAAAGTCTCTATGAGCAAGGGTTTAATAAAAATCACCAATGCTTAATCCAAAGATAGATTATAATCAGCCAATAGGATGTTTAATGCGATACGTTTAATTCTGACAAATTATCGATCAAGGTCTTAGGAAGAAGTACCGCCACTGTCTTAAGAAATGATATGTCACCTTGGAGATAAGAAATCATAGCAATAAAATCAATAAACCAACATCTGATTAGATTAATAATGGTTAATACGGTATTCTTATATTTTTGGCTAGACTCTATTTTATCTTTTTATGTATAAATTGCTTTCGTGTGTTATTAGTATCTTAAGTTGAGTTTTAGTCACCACAAAAACCCTGCTAGTCTCTAAGCTTAAAATCCCCTTACCGTTAGATTAAGGTTTTCATAGGTTTAAATAGAATAGAATTAAGTTAGTTTTAGATAACCAAAATATTAATAAATTGAAAAGATTGTTACTCTCTCTTATGATCGACACCCTACAACCATGAACTACCGCGGAACGGGTACACTGTCCGTTAAAGTGTTTATTTTTAGTGTAACTCGGCAAATAAAATTGTAAAACTATTTAAATCATAAACTTAACACCAACAATGACACACAAGTTTTTTTAGCGTCGTTGCCAGGGAGTGAGATTTAATCTTGATTTTTAATTGATATTTTGTTTTTAACATTAGATATAGATTAATCTAAGAATAAGTGTAATATAGATTATTTATAAATTTGTATATCTATATATTTTTTTGCTTTATATTTGCTTAGTCTATGTTTTTGTGTGATTTAATTGTTATCAAATACACTGTGCTGGTTGAAACCTCAATACGGCGTATCCAACTTTCTATCTAATACAGCGTATTCGTTCAAAAAGATTAATATGGCGTTTTCGGTTCCATTGAATACGGCGTATTGACTATCTGATACAGTAACAGATCTGGTTTTTCACATTCAATTTCCGTATATCTGTGTTTTCTTTCTCCTGAGCCCATCCTACTGATTGTTTATCCCTTATTTCAGGTAGTGCATGACAAGAAGTTCGGATAAGGAACTATTTACACCTTTCAAGGATCCAGAACGAGAATTTCAATCATCTATGAAGCACTTCAAGACACTAAGTCTTAACGAATCGAGATCGCCTGATTTCGATCTATTTTCTGACCAAGAAGAATATTCGGAGGAAGAAGTTGCGGAAACAATAGCAGAAACTATGAAACAATACATGAGCAAAACTCGAGCCGATTACGGATAGGGAGTCGCTAGGCCTAAGATCGAGGACACGGATAATTTTGAACTAAAAGGCCAATTTCTCAAGGAATTACGAACAAACACTTTTAGCGGTTGGGATCATGAAGATGCGAATGAACATATTGAGAAAGTTCTTGAGATCATGGATTTTTTTCACATCCCTAATATTACTATAGACCAAGTGATGCTTAGATCCTTCCCTATGTCCTTAACTGGAGCCGCAAGTCTTTGGCTAAGAAACAAACCATCTGGTTTGATTACAACTTGGGAAGATCTGAAGACAAAGTTTCTAAGTAAATATTGCCCACCTGCTTATACTGCAAAGAAAATAGAGGAGATCAACAACTTTCAGCAAGAACCGGATGAAAACCTCTATCAAGCTTGGGAGCGATTTAAAGAACTCTTGATGAAGTGTCCTCAAAACTATTTAACAGAGATGCAGGAGGTAGTCTTGTTCTATAACGGATTGGATGTTCTAACTAGGCAAATTCTTGATTTAAGAGGAGCCATACCATCAAAGACTGTTGCTGATGCGAAGGTAGCCATCCAAGAAATGGCTGAATACTCTCAAAAATGGCATAATGGAACATCTAGGACCAGAAGTACTGAAACATCTGACGGATTAGCAGCCATACAAGCACAACTCAACAATCTTGGAAGAGAAATCAAAAAAGTAAATGAAAAAGTTTATGCTGCTCAAGTAGGATGTGAACAATGTAAAGGTCCCCACTACACCAAAGATTGTCCACTCAAGGAAGAAGGGAAAACCCTCGAAGAAGCTTACTACACTCAATTTGGTGCACCTTTTCAAGGAAGGGGATATAGAGCAACTGCTCCGGGATTCTATCAAAGGAACAACGCGAATCCTTCGTACCAAGAACAAAGGTAATCTATGGAAGATACCCTGAGCAAATTTATGGGGGAATCGGCAAAAAGACATGAGTAGAACTCTAATTTGGTCAAAGAGATCCGAGCTTCAAACTGATGATGCCATAAGGAACCAAGGAGCATTGATTAAACTTTGGAGATTCAAATCAGGCAAATAAGCAAGGTACTACAGGAAAGAGGATTTGGATGTCTACCTATCTCTACTGAAGCAAACTCGAGAGATCAAGTCAAGTTAATCTCGACTATTATTGAAGCTGATTCATACCCGATACGCCGTATGGGATCCTCCCAATACATCGTATCCACTGAACAGAACCGTACACTGATGTATGAGACAAAACAAACGACAATTCCGTTTCCAAGTCGTTTGAATGGTTACTACTGTGAAGAAAATAAGGGATCATATGGACCACAATTCTCGGAAGCTTACTCTAAAGCTTCACATATCAATAATTCCATACCCAGAAAGGAGAAAGACCCAGGGAGTTTCACTTTACCTTGCTTTATTAATAATGTTTACTTTAATAATGCCCTTGCTGACTTAGGAGCTAGCGTAAGTGTCATGCCTCTCTCGACCTACCTTAACTTACATTTAGGCGAATTAGCTCACACTAAGTTGACAGTTGAATTAGCAGATAGGACTGTGAAATATCCAAAAGGAATTGTTGAAAACGTGCTAGTAGGTATTGGTAAATTTGTTTTCCCTGTAGATTTTATAATTCTTGATATGCCCGAGGATATCAAAGTGCCCTTGATCCTCGGAAGACCATTTTTGTCTACCGCCCATGCTAAGATTGATGTTTTCAAAAGGAAGATTACTTTGAGAGTTGGGGAAGATAAAATAATTTTCAAAAGTGTTAAAACTGCTAGTAGTTTAATTAAGAGGGTCTACATGCTAAGCTTAAGAGAAAGAACGGAACTTGATTTAGAAGCTAGGCTAATGGGAGAGACTTTGGTGTTGAATAGATCATTAGACCCTTTCTTTAGGGATTACATAGAACTAAACAATCTTAATGTACCATTAGAGCTTAGGAGAGATCAAGTTGATGATTTAATGCCCACCATTGAGGAAGGTGAGGTAGTTGAGGAATTTAGAGCTAGGAATGATGCTAGAATGGTTAACAAATTTTTTGGATATCCTAGTGATTACGACCATGATAAGAAGATCCGTATTGATTGTTCCTACAACTTAAAGTTCTCTTGCATGATAGGTTTTGAATTTTTACACGCTAATTATTTCCCTATCTTGTACGTAAATGTAATGTCCAAAAAGTTTTATAATTGTATAAGGAAGGACAAATTGGAATACAAGGGAAACAATGTAGTTAGAGCCTTAATGAACATACCTATCTTTGTTGGAACTTTTTCTATCTTAAAAGATTTTTGCAGTTTTAGAATATATGGATGCTTATCGTGATGAAGGAATGGGCAATGTTATTTTTGGCGAACCATTTTTGAGAGAAGTTGGGATTAATGCAAAACGGTTTAAAGGAATGATTACCATTCACAATGGTAATGAAGAAGTTACTTACCAAATGGTGCGGTCACATCCGAGGTTTAAACACCACACTAATGAACAATGCAAACTTGATTACCATTACTGAATGGTAAGTGAAAGGATAAGATGAATGGAATCATCGCACTCGTATAAAAGCTTAAGGATTCTACATATGGATCTTGTAACTTAGGCTCTACTCAGTATATGTCGAAGAATAGCGAAGATGGAAGAATGGCTCACTACGCGTGGCATTAGCGTGCATTAGATGGAATAAGAAGCTGGAAGAAAAAGTCTAACTTAAATACTTCGCTGGTAAACAAAAGTGCTTCCAGGGAGACAATCCGGATTATTATTTATTTTATCGGAGTCTGTCTTCCAGACAACAATACGACATATTTGTCCATACATACGGGCGTATTGATTGTTTTGGACGTTATCAATCCTATATTTTTTATGGCACTTTTAAAACATTATGTCAAGTTGTCAATGTTGCGTATTACTATTTGCACATGATCCAACGTATTCAACAGAACTGGCCCGCATTTTTGTATTTTGTTTAGTTTAAATTAACAGTAGTACCAAGATTAGGAATACATTTTGTTTTCCCTTTATTTTACAACAAGACGTCGTGAAAGTAAAAGAAAACGGACGAAGTGGGACGTATCAATCATTTGGAAATTCCTATGTTGTGAGTGTAGTATGCCTGAATCTAGAGCATTTACAAGCACACATTCTGCTCAATTAAAACTTAACATGGAGTAAATTAACGAGCAAAATATCAGGGGAGTTTCTCATTCTAATTCTTTTTAAATTCCCATATTTAATGTTTTATCTATACAACAAGGACGTTGTATAATTCAAGTGGAGGAATGGGAATTAGAATGATACTTGTCCTATTTTTCACACTAAAATGCTTAAATTATACTCAAATTTAAATTTTTTTCAAGCATACTTTTGTGAAATTACTTGATACATAACCCGCACACAATAACCCTTGTTAGATATTGTGAGGATTTAACCTTATCCGTTTCTAAATGTTTACCAAATTCCACAAATATTATGAGTGTGCGGTGATTGTTTGTAGACTTGTAGAACAGGTTGTTTTATCTATTCGAGACTACAATAATGAGTACTATGGATTTAGATAGAGTAACTTGTTTAAATTGGTAAATTTTTATGATTACACCCAAAAAGCCTATACATGTTGTTTTATTAACTAACTACACTGGTTAATTAACCCCCGTATAAACCCTTCGTTTACTCTCATCTTAAGAGTAAGATACCCCTAGAACAACCCGTAGAGCCAATCTTTTAGGAATTACACCCACTATCTGTTTCATTACAACTTTACACCTAGCTACCCTGTTAGATTATGTCCATTTATCAGTTGCTAGTTGCTTAAAGTGTAAAGTATGTATTTCCCGAGTCTTGTGTCAATTTTCTATCTTTTGTACGGTTGGGAAGAAATTTGCACATTGCAAATGGGAATTTATAAAGTAGTCAAAACTCATGTATTTTTACTACCAACGCAATTATTGGTACATTCGAAGAATGAAGAATTACCGAAGGTATTATCCGGAGATATTATTGTAACCTTTTCCCTTTTTGTGTTTTGAATATTTTATTTATAGTCCTTTGACTATTTGACATTTGTCAGTTTATTCAGATTTTGTACCATGTTGACGGTGGTGATTTTAGGAGAATTGTGGTGATTTATGGTTTATTGTGATTAATAATATTCCTTTTTAGAGGTTAATATTATATTATTTATATTTCGGGTGGTTTGACCCGTGAAATTTAAGAAATGCCAAAAAACGAGTCCTGATACGTCTATTAATGTTTAAATGAGTTTTGAAGGGTTTAAAGTGTAAATATGTCGTGTAAATACTCAAGGTTAATGTAAAAGTATTTTTAGGTGAATAAAAATGCTAATTAACTTTGGGGAAAATTTTACGATCAAATTTAACGAGTATTTAAGTGATCCCGACACGAAAAGAAAGACCCGGAAAACCCTCCTACCTAGGATATAATCCTTAAAAAAACCGGTTGGGTTTGGTGTAAGCCTTATGGGACAAGAGAGGCAAAAATTTAGCTAACTTTGTCCCAAGTTGGTACATAAGATGCTTCCAATCCATCCTTTCTCATAATCCTTTCATTTCAAAAAAAAAAAACACACACACATAAGTGTGTGTATGTGCCTTATGCGTCCGAACCAAGCAAACAACAAAAAAAAAAAACAAAAAAAAAAAAAAAAAAAAATAAAAACACCCAAAACCACATAAATTTTCCAACTTTAATCAAGAATGTGATATTCCGGGTTGATACAAGTATTTAGGTATTCATTTAAATAACGTTTGGGTTGCCCGGTTCGTGTCAAAATCAACATTTTTGAAGATTTTCTTGTAAGTTTCTAAATTTAATTTTCGTTTGTCCTTTTGGGTTTATATTGATGCATAGATGTTAGTTGTACAAGTTGATCGTTGTGAAAATCAATTTTTAGAAACGAAACAGATATAAAAGGGGTGTTTGGTTACGTCAGATAAGAAAAGAAACAAAGGAGTTTTTGTAGTTTTGATGTTGTGGTCGTGATGGTTGAAAAACATATATTGCTAAATAGCTTATTTTGTATAATAGCATGTATAGCTTATTTTTAGGTTATTTCGTGGCTTATTGTGGAGCGTATGGCTCCGCGGCTTATTTTGAAAAAACAAGAATGTGTTTTTGATTATTTACGTAGTATGGCGTATGTCGTGGACAATTTTTATAGCTTATGGTAGTAACCAAATGCGATACGTAGCTTATTAGCTTATTGTCAAGCTTAATATATGTATTGTGGAGCTTATGGGCTCACGGCCAATAAGCCCATTTAAGCCATGGCTTAATGGGAGGGCTTATTGGGGTTCGAATTATTTCCTATTTATTAGTATGAGCATATGTATATAAATGGACCTTGATTTTGGACTTGGATCGTATTTTGGACTTATTAATATCTTAATGGACCCTTTGGGCCTTAAAGCCTAATAAGCGATATTTAGTCGTTATAAGAGTTTTGACGGACTTTTTGAAAATGAAATGTATTTACGAAGTGATATTGAACGTTATTTTGGGAAAAACGTTTTAGTAAACGTTAAAGATTGAGATTTTGGAATATTGTCGGAAAAGTGTCAAAAGTTTGAAAAGTGTTTGAAATAAAGGTTAAAAACCTTGGAAAACGTTGTATAAACGTACGAGTCATGTCAAACTTTCATGAAAAGTTTATACTTAGAAATTTTTTACTTAAAAACATGACTTTTGGTTTTAAATAATAAAACATTATTTTATTATTTTATTTTATTATTAAATAAATTCACTAAAAGACAAAAAAATATAATTTTTCTCGAAACCTCTCAAATATGTTTATTATGAGTAAACATTCCATTTTCAACCCTATTATGATTATTTTCACGGTGACTAATATAACACCCTGTGTTTTCAAGTCTTTGACGACGTCAATAAATGTACTATTTATTTTTATTATTGTACGTGTTTGCTTAAAATTGTAAACGTTAAGTTAAATCGCGTACGCCAAAAATTAGCGTTCAATGTAAACGGGCATCAAACAATTAAATGTTTACATCAAGCAAGGGTTATATAATTATTTTGAGGATAATTAATAACCTTGTTCATTTTATTTTTATCGGATACGTAAAGTGTATACGTTTCGCGATAAATTGCGTTTAGGCACTCCCGGAACCACGAAAACTTTTCTACGCTTCAACAAATACCCACTTTTATACCCAATAAATAAAAGTTACATAAATATATCATATCTATCTTTGTTTTGCCGAAATTCATACAACATATATGAATATATACATGATAATGTTGATAAGTCTTACAACTTGGTCAATTACACACCTTACTTCATTTATGCAACACCATACCTTGTCTAATTGACTAAAGACCATCCCTACCATGCTTTGACCCATGACTATGACCTTGGCCATCCCTAAGACTTCCTATATGTCTCCTTGACTAACTATACATGTTGCTACTTATTCATTTCATAAGAAAGGAGTTCATAGCACAAAATACTTAACCAAAAGCAAGCATTGTTCTCCCTTGTCTCTCCATATGCTACGGCACAAAGCAACACACCACACAAACCCATATCAAATTTTCTACAACCCATACCCTTCTATATACACATATTCTAAGATATTCTAAGGTATATCCAAGCATTGGCTAAGCATTTCCAAGTATTAATCAAGTGAAAGAAAGCTAGGGTTTCTATTAAGAAAAGCTAGGGTTTCTTTGTGCAAGCTTTGGTTTTGTGATTAAACAAGGGTTTATCACTTAATTATCATCATCATCATTCATCATAAGGTCCACTTTAAACCTTTATGCCTTCATTTTATAAGTTTTTATGCATATTATTATTCTATTTAGCTTAAATCACCATTTAGGTTTTAATCATGAAAATGAGGTTTTCACTTGAAATGATCATATGGGTGACTTTTATATATGTTGTGATATTACATACATCATGTTAAAATGGATGAGAAAATGTTGTATCATATTGTACGTATTTGGGAGCATCATCGTCCTATAAACCATTTTGTCATTTTCTTATAAATTGTTCTACTATTATCTCATAAACTATTTTTGCAATCATTTTACAAACTAACTTGTTTCATCTTTTAACCTATTTTGTCATCGTTTATAAACTCTTTTGCCATCATTTTATGAACCATTTAACACCTTATAAACTATTTTGGTATCAGTCTATAAACCGTTTTGTTAACCTCTTATAATTATCCTACTATTACCTCGTAACTTATCTGGCTATTATTTAATGAACTAAATATTCTACGGTTAATCATCAACTCTTTTGCTACCCTATTATAAACTACTTTGCAGTCATTTTAGAATCCGTTTCATTGTCACCTCATGAATTATTTTGTTGTCGTTTTAAAAATTATTTCGCTGTCAAATTATAAACTATGTGTTGTTCCCAACTCAAGATCTATTCTTTAGCTAGTAAAGATTATGTTACTTTGGATAAATCCAAAACAACAATGTTAGAAACTTTGTGAATACTAAAGAGTATGCAGAATCTACTCTTTAATACTTAGAAGAAATATCAATAAAACAGTAAACTTGAATGAACAATGATATAACCAAAAAGCTTCAATATTATTATGATGAATAATACGAGTAATCTGTCTAGTACTAGGGTTTACAACCTTGAAGCTATCCATGCAACTCTATCAATGAGAATACAATAACCAAAACCTTGGATCTCCTTTTATACACGAGTCCTTTACAAGATAACTACAAATCTTTAAAGATACTCAAGATCTTCTACAATTCTAATCATATACATATCTTTCTAACTTTATAAGATATACACTTTGAATAAGTCCATACATATCTCTTCACACGTCTTTATCTTCATGGAGTCATTATCTTCTTCTAGCAGTCTTAAGTCTTCAGCAGTATTAAGATCTCTTCAGCAGTATTAAGTTAGTACTAGCAGTACTAACTTTTACACTAGCAGTACTAATCAGTTAGTACTGGTAGTTATAATCTGAGCAGTACAAACTTTTAGGCTTGACAGTACTAAGTGTAAAGACTTTTAATTCCTAACAATCCTCCCCTAAACTTGTAATTGATCTCCAAATCATCAAGTTTTCTTGAATTAAAACTTTTGTGCTAAGAAGATGCTTCCAAACATCTTATTGTCTTGGTCTTTCTGCTTGTATGAAGATTTTCCTTAAAAGCTCATTTGCCATCTCTGAAGATTGATCCACTTGAAGCTTGTTAGCCAACATCACAGTCATAAGCCCTCTTGTCAGTGGATAATCTTTCTCAACCAACATGAAGATATCATGTCCTCTGTCTGTAGATACATGGTGAACACCACATGTATCATATAACCTCCATGTCAATGGATCATGCATATATCTTTGAAGCTTCCACAGAATGTCATCAATATCAGGTTCAAACAACCTCTTCAATTCAACCCATAATATTCTTTCTTTGTCATCAGTAGGATCTGTTGAACTGAATCTTTCTTTAACCAAACTCCATAGCTTATCCAGGTCATCTCTATCAAATTTCTTTAACATATCATCAAAAGTCTGATAAGCTTCTGTATGATCACCAACCCTGATTATCTTCTAATATTTTCTAGAGTCTTCAATGTAAACCTCCCAGTCTATGATTGGATATTTGACCTGTAAAGCTTCAACATAGACTTCTTCCACTGGAACTATCATCATCAATTTCTGTAGCTCTTCTTCTGATAACTCCTTTTCCTTTTCTGCTGATTGTTCTTCACCTGAACCTGAAGCTTCTTCAATCTTTTGTCTTTTAGCAGTCTCTTCAAAAACTTCTTGACCTGCTCTTTTCAGTCTCTGAACCTCCAACTCAGAATCCATAGGCACAAAAGATTGAACTCTCCTCATAGTAGCTTCAAAAATTTCTTTAACCTGCTCAAAGGAAAGTGACTTCAATTGCTTGATAGAGTAACCTCCTTCTTGGTTCTTGATGTAAGTTGACATGTAAGCCTTTTGTTGAGCAGGAGTCATTGGCTTGTTTCTCTTAGCTTCAGCTCTTTGTTGAGCAAAGAACTTCTTTCTTTGATTGACAAGTTCCACAAGCTTCATAGGTAAATCTTCTTCACTATACTTTTCACCTGCTTGTAACTGTTGAACCAAATCTTCATCTGCTGCAACTCTAGCCAATATATCATCCCATTCAGCATCTGTAAAACCCTGAGCTGCTTGATGTACTTGAGCCATTCTCTGTCTTTCTGATGCATCAATCTCTTCTTGCAGTCTTTGAGCTACTTCTGCATCCCTGGCAATTATTTGACTTTCTTCTTCATTAAGCTGTTCTTGCAATCTTATGGTTGCTTCATAGCCAGCTATCTCTTGTCTTTGTTTCAACTTTGTAGTGGCTTATTCAGGCTCAGATTCTGTCATAATAGCTTTTCCTTTGTCTTTAGATGCACTTGGTGAAGGAATACTTCCTTGATCCATACCAGCAGTACTAACTGGCATTGAAGCACCAGCAGTACTAACTAATTCTTCAGCATTTTTAATTCCACCACTGCCAGTACTAACTGTCCTTCTTCTTCTAGAATAAGTATGAACTCTATCTACATCTGTAAGTATCTTAGCTGCACTAAACACTCCTAACTGATCTTCAGGTTGACTTCCTTGACTATGTGCCTCTCCATGAGCACTAACCTGTGTATCAGTCTCATCTTCAAACCTCCCCTGATCCTCAACATCAATTTGAACCAGAGAAACCCCTGCATCCTGATCAATGTCTTCTATCATACTCCTCCCATGTTTTGAAGTATCTTTTTTAGCATCCTCATCATCAGACACAACAATCTTGGCTCTTCTTCTAGCTTTGTTTAACTTGACTTCTTTTTCTAACCTTTTTACCTTCATAATGAACTTTGTAAAAGCAGCACCATATGTGAGTTTGGTTTGCTTCAAGTCAGATTCCAAACTCTCCATTTTCTTGGACAATGGGGTACAAAGAACCTTTAATTCATGAAGTGTCATACTGCCCTTGTCACTTCCAAGTGAGTGAACCCTTGGGAGAGGTGAATCATGGGGCGTGGTAGCAGCCTCTTATGCAACATGGGTTGTTTGCATAGATGGGGGTGAAGTTGGTGGTTGTGAGGTGGATGGAGCACTGGTGGTTGTGTGATGGGAGTCACTTTGGACTGTTGATCCTTGACCCTGCAGATTGGGACCTTGAACAAGCATTGTTAGAAATAATGGAATGTCCACCCCAGTGTATCCCTTGGAAGCCCTTCTCATATTGCTAAAGATTTTGTGTGTAAGGCTAGGAGCAATGTAAGTTCTGTTGTGAGGTAGAAGCAGTCTTTATGCTTGTTCAGAAAGATTTGAATAAATCTTGGATGCATTAAAAATTTAGACTTACTATCCAAGTTTTTCACCATGCCTTTAAAAATCATCCCAAAAAAGTTGAAAGTCCTATTTGTGGCCAAGCAAATTATAGCAGTTGCTATATTGCTACTAAATTGTTCCCAAGAAGTTTTCTTAGGACTTAAACAATGAAGAATGGTATGAATTAAGAATCTCTATTGAGGGGAAAAGTGACCCTTTTGGAAGGTCAACTTGTCAGAGTTTGAAACATACCCCATAAGAGCAAGTTGCTCAAAAATTTCAATATTAGGTAGAGTACTAATACCATCAGAATCTTCTAACTTGAGATGCCTCCTTATAGATGCTTCAGTTACAGTGTTAACTCTCCCATCAATGGTAGCAGTGATTTCCATTTCTTCATTCTCAGATGTGCTTGCAGAAGCAGTTTGCCAAAATTGTTGGATGAGTGAAACATGGATAGTAGGATTTTCAGTGAGAGCATACTTTATGTGACTTGTATTAAGAAAATCTACTATCTGGTGAAAATCTTCACTTCCCTCTGGTTTGAGTAAGTAAACGACCATGTTGTGGGTATCCCAAAAATCTAAATTAGCCATTAGTAATGAAGTTATGATAAGGGTTCTGCGTTTATGTTCGTTGATGAGAATATGAGAGTTTGGTAAAGTGAATTAAGATTTTATAGGGAGCACTTAAGGTTTTGCTTTGACTGACTAAATAAGATTGAATCTTTTTCTCGAAGAAAACTTATAAGAGAAATAAAGATCAAGAAATATCCAAATTATAGACCCCTATAAGCGAAGTTGTTGGCGAAAATATCTCAACGGCTATTTATTAATTAAGAAAATTCTGTTATGCCCCAAACAGTATTAACGGTTACACAGCAGTACTAACATTAGCCTACCAGTACTAAGTAATGCCCAGCAGTACTAAGTTTTAGACTAACAGTACTAAGTAATACCCAACAGAACTAAGTAATGCGTAGCAGTATTAACTGTTGAGACACCAGGTTTAACCTCAATTATGTTCCAAAAAGTATTTCCATCACCAATCTTGATTCTCACAAGCTCTCTTTCTGTTTTTATTCTCACTTTATCTCTCAATTCTTTTTCTCACTTAATCACTCTGTCTGTTTTTATTTCACAAATCTCTCTATTCTTTTGATCTTACCAATTTCTCTCTGTCTGTTTTTGCTTTCTCTCAATTCTTTTAAGCTCACTAATTCAGACAGTTTTGTACAATGTTCCATCAATTCCATTAGTTTCATGCTGTCCTAGCCACTTCCAAGTGTGTTAACTCTTGAGAGAGGTGGATCATTGGACTATTTAGATGTAGTCTCAAACCTAGTTTGAGCATCTACACCCCCCAATTTGGTATCTTGGCACCTGGGACCACTATCTGAACCAGTTCCCTAAGGACTTTGCTCATTAAGTGTTGCCATGGATTGGGTCCTATTGATGTTACCACTGTCCTGCTCTGCTTCTAAGCTAGAAGCAGTAGTGGCAGCCCTTTCCATTCTGTCACCCAACTCCTTATGGACAGCCTCATCACCAACCTTTTCAGGGGGACCACTAGACTGAGGTATCTTTGTGTCCCGACCTCTTTTGAGTTGCCTAGGTGTTTGATTCATCACACACTTTTGTTTGATGTTACATGTCCTTCCATCCATTCTTGACTGCATATTGACATTATTAGCCTCCCCTCAATTCAATACCAGATACTCAATATGCTTAGCCTGCAAATGTTAGTCCAAAACCAAGAATACACTATCCAAAGTATTTTCTTGTTTAACAGTATTAATTATGACTAACAGTTTTAACTAGCAGTCTTAAGTATAACCAGCAGTACTAATTATACTTAGCAGTACTAATTGACAAAACTAACAGTACTAATCCTGTACAAACATTACAAAGACACAAAGAGATTAAAATTCTAAGGATTTAGCATTCCAATACTTGCAACCAAGTACTGAAACCTTCCAACATCTAAAGCTTTTGTAAGTAAGTCTGCAAAATTGTAACTTAACGAAACATTTAAAAATTCAAATTTCTACACGGAAACAGCTAATTTACTGAATGGAAATTCTCGGGTTGTCACATATATAAACCAAACGCACCCTTGTTGTAAAACAACGAACCAAACACGCCCCTTTGGTGTTTCTGCTAAACCAAACGCACCCTTTGGTCGTTTTTGCTAAACCAAACGCACCCTTTAGTCATTTCTGCTAAACCAAACGCACCTTATGGTCGTTTCTGCTAAACCAAACGCACCCTTATGGTGTAACTGCTAAACCAAACGCACCCTGTGGTCGTTTCTGCTAAACCAAACGCACCCTAAACGATTTTTAAAACCAAACGCACCCTATGTGGCGTTAACCACATAAACGAACACACCCTTGTGGTGTGGTGGCTGCCAAACGCACCCTTAGTGGTGGCTGAGCAAAACCACGACACCCTCGATGGTGTGCGTGCTGAGAATGGAGATGTTTAGTGTGACGAGGTGGTGTGGCAGCCGTGGAGGAGATGGTGTGGTGGTGATGGGTGACGTCGTGGTGATGACGTTAGTGGGGTAGTGATGATGGCGTGGAGATGATGATGTGGTAGGGGTGGTGTTCGGTGGTGGTGATGAGGTGACGATGTTGATGTGGTTACCGTGTTAAGGAGGTGATGAGGTGGTGGATCGATGGGGGTTGCGTGGAGGTGGCTGGTGGCCGCGGAATATGTCGGAAAGGCGGCGCGTATTTTAGAGAGGGATTAGGAGAGAAGTGTGGTGAGCTAGTTTAAGAGAAAAACCCAATGTGAAACACTTATATATATATTAGAAAGTTAAAAAACCAAGTAGCAAGTATATGGTAGTTTAGGGTTAATATTGTAAATATTACTAAAGGGGACCAAAAGTGTAACTTTTGTTAAATAATGGTTCGGGACTCGTTTGAGCCACTTAACGGATGATTCAAAATACGAAACTGCACCATTGCTTTCCAAATGATTTTCCATGAAATATGGGTATTTACAGACAAAGTTTTTCATAAAACGTTTTTATATAAATAAATTTTTAAATTTTATTAATTATTTGGTAGTCATTGGGTGTCTCGGGTAAGCATTGTTCGTAAAAATACAACTTTGACTCGAACATTTGCGTTTTTAACAAACGTTTATGAATAATATGATAAATAATTTATTAAATATCTTTATTTAATAAAAAGTGATAATTAAATATAATTAAATTATTTACGTGACGAAGACGCGTTGTTCGTTGTTTCAAAATTTTGTGAGGGTAATATAAGTCTTTTCTGCTTGTTATGTTGGGTCATAGGCAAAACTAAAAAGTTTCCGAATGTCGTTTTACATCAAATTGCTTTAGAGTCCGATTCGTGAAAACGTGATTTAGCTGGTCGATTTTGATAAGTCAACTTAGCAATAACATATATCTTCTCGTTTTGAAGTCAAATAAGTAAAAAAAAATAATTTGCACATGAGAGATATTTAATAATATATATGATTTATTATTTAAATATGTTCCGAAAAAATTACCGTTAGACGTAATCGTATTATTAGTGACAATAAAGATCAAAATTCAAAAGTCCATGTCGAACCCAAAAAGTCAATGGGTAAAATAGTCATTTAAAATTACAAAAATTACCGGTTGTCAAAAACATGATATTGGAATTGATGATTACCCTAGTTATTGCGACTACGATAAGAAGATCCATATAGATCGTGCTCACAACTTAAAGTTTTCTTGCATGATAGGATTTGAATTACACACTAATTTTTTCCCATTATTGTGATGTTCAATGTTATGTCCAAAAAGTTTCATAGATACTATAATGAAAGATAAAATGGTTACAAAGGAATAATGTTTGTAGTAGCCTTAAAGAACATACCTATTCTTAGTTTGAACTTTTTTTGATGACGATTTGGCATTTTTAGAAATATTGGATGCTTAACGTGATGAATGAATGGCGAGTTTTATTTTGGTGAATCATTTTTAAGAGAAGTTGGAATTAAAGCAAGACGATTCGAAGGAACGATTACCATTTACAATGGTGATGATGAAGTAACTTCCCAAATGGTGCGATCACATCCGAGGTTTAAACGCCATACTAATGAGCAATGCAACAAAATCCCACCATTACTGAAGGTAAGTGAGAAAGATGAGATGAATGGAATCTCGCATGCATACCAAAAGCTTAAGGGGTTCTACAAAGGTGTTTTGAATTTAGGACCCGATTACCTCTGAGATGAGAAGACAGAAGAATGGCTCACACGCGGGCACATTAGCGTGCATGAGATGGAATGAAAGGATATGTTGAAGAAAAGTCTAACTTAAAGACTTCGTTGTAAACAAAAGTGCTTCCCGGGAGACAACCTGGAATGTTATTTTATTTTATCGAGTCTGTCTTCCCAGACATCAATACGGCGTATCCGCTCCATACCATACGGCGTATTGATTGTCTGGACGTTATCACTCTTTAATTTTTATGCACTTTAAAAACATTATTGTCAGTTTTGTCAATACAGCGTATTCATGCACATGATACGGCGTATTCAACAGGCTGACCCATATTTAGACACTTTTACAGGTTTCTCAATACGGCGTATTCCAGTTTATGGATACGGCGTATCAATCTCCTATACAATTTTGTTTAGTTTATTTTAAATTAACTATAGGTACCAAGATAGGAATGCATGCTTTTCTAGTTTATATAGGACCTTGTGAAAGAA
Source organism: Tanacetum coccineum (assembly GCA_026074375.1). NCBI lineage: Eukaryota > Viridiplantae > Streptophyta > Magnoliopsida > Asterales > Asteraceae > Tanacetum > Tanacetum coccineum. Next base: position 5,982 of record BQNB010049601.1, on the reverse strand, counting down.
AAATCGATGATTATTGATGGAGAATTTACAAATCTGGAGATCTTGAAGTGTTGGAGTCTTGAAACTTCAAGACAGCTATTCAACATGTAACCTTGCTCAATAAAGGTACATGGAGAATCACTACCGAGCAAATATCAGGGGAGTTTCTCATTCAAATTCTTTTTAATTCCCGTATTTAATGTTTTATCTATACAACGAGGACGTTGTATAATTCAAGTGGGGGGATGGGAATTATAATGTTTACTTGCCATATTTTTTCACATTTAAATACTTAAATTATCCTCAAATTTAAAATTTTTTCAAGCATACTTTTGTGAAATTACTTGATACATAACCCGCACACAATTTTTTATGATAATGTAGGAATTAACCTTCCGTTCCATGTTTACACTTACATTCCACAAAATATGAGATGTGCCGGTGATGTAGGAAGACTTTAGAACTTGGCTTGGTATATCACTCGAGACACAATATGATATTATGGATTTAATTGGTGTAACTGTTTTAAATTGGTAAATTTTTAGATTACACTAAAATCGCCTTTCAATGATGTTTATTAACTAACACACCGTTTAGTAACATCCCTTTTTAAACCCTTGGTTTACCTCTCACTTTTAAGAGTAAAGAATCACCTAGAACCACCCTTAAGCCAATCCTTTAGGAATTACACCAACATTTGTTTCGATGTACACCCATACACCATAGACCTACCCGTTACATTAAGTTTAATTTACAGATTCTAGTTGCATTACAGTGTAAAGTTGTATTTCCGTTCTTGTGTCATTTCTATCTTTGATGGGATGGAAATTTTACACATGCAAAATGGGAATAGTTATATAATTAGGTCAAAACATCATGTTATATTACTACCATACATTATTATGTAATCTGAAAGAACGAAGAATTTACCTAAGAAATTATCCGGAATTATTAAGGATCGTGAAGATGTGAAACTACACCGAGATTTGAAGAATAGTTAGTAAAAAAAAGAGAAAAATTGCAAAAAAAAGAAGGAAAATTTGAAGATAATAGTTTCGCAAGAACATTACTGAAGGAATTACACGAAGGATCGATTATTTGTTGATACGCAACAAAAATCAACAATGTAAAGTATTGTACAAAGTGGAAGATATCGCCACTTGCCTTGTAGAGTATGTAAAAGTTTTTGAGATAGATAGGGAAGTAGACCTTACGGGAACGCCAACTTAGGGTGTTGTTTTTATCGATGATCAAGACGTATGTATATAGTACGTGTCCTAATCAATGGTAACGTCGGAAAAGTGTCTAGCAACTTGTACTTTAGGCTTAATCTATTTGTTTCTTGATTTTTTTTATTTAATAAGAATTTACTTCCCTCTCACCTGATGATTAGCCATTGGTTTTATGCGAACGTGGATATGATCGACCGTGCATGTCTATTCCGTCGTTACGGCCATGTATGCATGTATCAGCTGCCTCGTTGGTTTACGACTTTTGGTGAAAGATCGAAGGCCCTACCCCAATATCATTCCATCATCCTAACCGTTGGTTAAATTCGAATGGGATGTGATCGAACACACATGTCTATTCTGTCATACAACAGTATGTTTGCTCAGCTGCCCTGTTGGAGTGGGTACTTCCTGGTGAAAAGATTGTAGAATGATCAACCATAAGCCTTTCATACAAAACCCAATATTTACCTTTATAAACTTGTTACTCCTTGGCATAGAGGTGAGATGTGCATCCTTGCAATAGCTTATTAAAGAATACTCCGTCATGACCAAGCTATGAGCGATAGTTACATGTTACCACATAGATTGAGATGAGTGATTTTAGTGTTATCCTCTTCCTATTTCATGAGTGTATTGGTTGTGCAACTTTGTAATAATCAAATAAATATCTTTAACGTAAAAATATCCATATGGATACCATTTTTATTAACTACTAGAAGCTACTTGAGGACAAGTAGATTCAAGTGGGGATATTTTATGAACATCAAATATGTCTAATTTTATAGCATCATTTATCTAAAGTTATTAACCCCATTTTGTATAATATTGGCAAAGAATTGATACTTAATTCATTAAATTTAGAATTGCAGTAATATGGATTACATGGTGAAAGTAAAGCAAAAGCGCACATTTTGGAGCTTAATGAATGATATTTTGAAGATTACAGATTCTAAAGACAATACGCATATACAAAATATCAAGGAAGATACGGCGTATCCGTGCCTGCACTCACCAAAGACCATAAAGGAAACTTGATCAATACGCCGTATCCAGAAGACCAATACCCGTAATTGTAAATATAGTTTGAAGATTCTGGAAAATATTAAACTGTCCCTACTCCAAGAACCCAATACACCGTATCCAATCCCTTGGATACGCCGTATCGAACCGATTTCCAGACAGTATAAATAGAAAACTCTAGAATAAGTTTTAAGTGTGCTAAATCATATTCTCGATGCCTAAACCATAAAAGTCAATTTTGAGAGGAGAAAAAGAGCAAAAGAGGTCGAGCAACGTTATCGATTCCATAGGAGACAACATGTAATTCCATATACTCTAGTAATATAATGAACAAGATATGGCAGAGAAAGAGGTTGATATGGCTGAAAAGGATGTTAGTACTGCTGATCTAGTTACTACTGCTAGTGAAGTAGTTACTACTGCTAATGTTGTAGTTAGTACTGCTGAAGTTACTACTGACAATACTACAACAAGAATTATTGATGAGTCGACTCTGGCTCAGACCTTAATAGAAATCAAAGCAGCTAAACCTAAGGCTGTTACAACTGTTGCTACAACAACTACAACTGTTGTTACAAGACCCAAGGCTAGAGGGGTTGTAGTTCAAGAGCCAAGTGAATTTACAACAACAACATCACCTTCACAACCATCATAACTTTCACATGCTAAAAACAAAGGCAAGGCAAAAATAGTTGAGCCTGAAAAACCTTTGAAGAAGAAAGATCAGATTATGTTTGATAAGGAGGTTGCTCAAAAACTTCAAGCTCAATTAGATGCTAAATTGGAAGAAGACGAGAAGCTTGCAAGACAAAGAGAAGAAGATGCAAACATTGCTGAATGGGATAATGTTCAAGCTATGATGGATGCAGATTATGAGCTAGCTGCAAGATTACAGGCAGAAGAGAAAGGAGAATTGACTATTGAAGAAAGGTCATGTTTATTTGTGGAGCTCATGAATAAAAGGAAGAAGCATTTTGCAAGACTTAGAGTAGAAGAGCAGAGAAGAAAACCACCAACTAAGGCTCAAAAGAGAAATACAATGTCTACTTATCTGAAAAACATGGTTGGATACAAGCACAATCAATTGAAGACCAAAAGCTTTGAGGATATTCAGATGTTATTTGACAAAGAAATAAAAAGAGTAAACACATTTGTAGACGTGGATACAGAGTTAGTGAAAGGCAGTGAGACAAAAACAGAAGGAAGTTCTAAAAGAGCAGGAGAAGAACTTGAATCTAAAATTTTAAAGAAGCAGAAGTTAGATGAGAATGTAGAAGCCTAAGTAGATGATGATCAAGAAGAAGCAGAGATGAAAAAGCATATGGAGATAGTTCCTGATGATGAGGTAGCAATTAATGCTATACCTCTAGCCACTAAGCCTCCAATCATTGTTGACTAGAAAAATCATCAAAGAAGGAAAGATAGGACACTTTCAAATCATAAGACCTGATGGAAGTTCAAAGAGGTACTCATCAATGATTCAGATGCTTAAAGATTTTGATAGAGAAGATTTAGAAACTCTGTGAAAACTGGTGAAAGCTAAGCATGGATCTACAAGGCTAGATGAGGGTTATGAAAGAGTGTTATGGGGTGATCTAAAAGTGATGTTTGAACCTGATGTAGAAAGTGAAGTGTGGAGGAATCTACAAGGACACAAAGTGATAGTTTGGAAGCTATTTTCTTCAAGTGGAGTACATTTTGTGAAATTTCAAAATCTGCATATCTTTATGCTGGTAGAAAAGAGATATCCACTTACACCTGCAACAATCACAGAAATGCTCAACAAGAAGCTTCAAGCTGACCATTGGAATGAAATATGCTATCAACTTCTTAAGCTCATGACAAAATAACTCAAGAATCCTGGAAGTGTTTGAATGCATCCTCCTAGTGAAGATAAAGTTTTTAATCAAGAAACTTAAAGATTCAGAAGATGAACATCAAGTTTAGGGGAGGATTGTTGGGATTAAAAGACTTTTTGAAGCTGTTTGGAAGTTACTGCTGCTAAGGTTAGAGTTACTGCTGCTAAGCATAACTTAGTGCTATTAGTGATATTAGTGAAAAATATGCTAAGTAGTTAGTACTGCCAGTTACTACTGCTAGTATATATTACTACTGCTAATGGAAGTTAAGACTGCTCACAGACTTAAAAGAAATACTACTAAGTAGTTAATACTGCTAGTATAAAAGTTACTACTGTTAGTGTATCTTAGTACTGCTAGTATATATTAGTACTGCTTGAGTAAAGTTACAACTGTTAGCATAAAGTTAGTACTGCTAGTGTAACTTAGTACTGCTGATGAAGAATGAAGAAAATATTCTAAGTAGTTACTACTGCTTGTACACAGTTAGTGCTGCTGGTATAAAAGTTAATGCTGCTGGTTACAACTGCTGAAAGATTACAACTGCTAGAAGAGTTTCTACTGTCAGAAGGATAAAGACAAGAGAAAGGATAAAGATGAAGATTGTTTATCAAGATTACTTACGGGATAAGTATGAGATATTTTTGTAAAAGATTCGTATAAGTTATTTGTTTAGAAGATCATGATAACTTAGGAAAGTATTGTAAGCCTTGTAGGACTCCTTGGTGTATAAAAGGAGGTCCTAGGGCATAATGTTTATATAATTCAGATATCTAGAAAAGTGTTATTCGTAGCTTCAAGGTTTTGTAAACCCTAACACTATTAAGAGTGTTCGTATTATATTGAGGCTGAAAGTTTGGTAAACTGTTTTGTTATTGATCTTGTTTATTACTGTTTCATTGAAATTCTTCTTAGTATCATTGACTAGATTCCGCATAGTCTTTGATATTCATAATCAAAGTTTCTGTCATAGTTGTTTTGGATTTATTCAATACAACTTAAGCTTATACAAGCTAAGCAAGATCTATTATATTGGGATCAACAATACCCATTTCTTAACACATATGCCCAAAACATCAACAACATATTTTGTGTAAGATCCTTTCTCCTTGTTGAAGTACTATGTAAATTTGATTATAAGTGTATGAATTGTTAGGTTAATTCCATGGGCAAGAGCGTTTGTGGTGCATGAAACTTGAAGATCTCCAATGAGAAAGAGACCCTAAATCAGGCCGTGGTCCTTAGTTGAAAGTCCGCCATTGTGATAACCAACACCATAAAGGATGTAATTTTGCATATGTTTGTCCCCACATGACAATGAACCTTCTCTTAACCTTTCTTGCTGCTCACTGCTTTTGATGATTGCAATATGGACCAACACTTGTGTTACTTCTTGTGCTTTGTTCCTGGTTGAACAAAATACTAGTGCAGACTTTCCACTAGAATATTGCATAAGGAGATTATATTCATAGTTTTGAAGCCTCTTCTAAAAAAGAAAGTCATTTTTGGCTGGGGTGTAATTGAAAACCTTGAACCTTTAAATTCCTTGGAGAAAAACCATAAGCCATTTTATAACACCCTGTGTTTTTAAGTCATTGACGACGTCAATAAATCTACTATTCATTTTTAGCATCGTACGCATTTGCTTGTAATTTCATGTATTAAGTAAAATCGCGTAAGCTAAAAATTAGCGTTCAACGTAAACGGGCATCAAACAATCAAACATTTACATCAATCATGTGTTAAATAATTATTTTGATAATAATTATGGTCATTGTTCATTTATTTTATTGGTTACGTAAGTAAATACGTTTCGCAATAAATGTACGTTTAAGCATAACCGGAAGTGTGTTAATTTATCTACACTTCAACAAATACCCACGATTGTAACC
>BQNB010049600.1:0-41957 GCA_026074375.1 Tanacetum coccineum | reverse complement strand
AACATGATTGGATGAAGAATCAAAATGAACATTAGCCTTTTTAGTAAGAAGAACTTTAGGAGAAGCAATAGGTTGCTTCCCACCCGAATTCCGATCAAACCGTGCTAAATTAGCGTGAAGACGCAACTTACCAATACGAATTTGATTCAAGGAAAGAATAAGAGCAACAAGATTAGTGACCTTGATGAAACAGCAAAATCCAAACGATTGACCCAACTTATTTTTGTGTTTAGCAATAAAACATCTACAAGTGTCCCCTTTTTTTCTACAAATATTCCAGAGTTCACGCAAAGTAAGATGAGAAGGAAAATTTGAAACATACACCGATGAAGAGATTTTCGCCAAATCATCCGCCAATGACTTATGGGGAGGAGTAAGCGGGTTAAAAACCGAACCAATTTTCTTTTTCCGAACTTCGATCCATTCATCATTGTTCGAAGCCATAACCAAAATAGGAAAAAAATTATTTGGATTGAAGGGAGATCAACAAAAAACCGAGGCAACAGATGAATAGGGTTTGATGGAGGCGAAAATTAAAAGGAAACGGAAATGGAATCGATTTAAGAGAGGAAGAAACAGATCTAAACCCTAAGATCCCAAGATGAGAAATCGCCTAACACGCTCGATATGGGATTAATCAATAAATGATTGATCCCAATTTTAGGGATTATAACGAATTCAAACACAAAGGATAAAAGAGATTAGATTGATCTTGTTAATTGTGGGAATTTTTTTTTTCGCCGCCATTGTTGATTGCTGGTTTTTTGTTTGGTTAATTAGTAGGTTTAATGTAGTTGATAATAAGCCATGAATTGTGTTCACATGTAACGAAACAGACTCGTCAAGAATTCGATCATAGATTTTATATCATATTTTGGTATATATTGAATTTACATAAAGCGTTGTACATATGAATAAAGTTAAAAAACTATTCTTACATGTAATATTCTTTATTTTGAAAGAAAAAAAAATTATCGGAGTTGAATTTAAAAGGCTCGTCACGCCTCACGCCTTAGCGCGCCTTTTCACGCCTCATCTTTCGCCATGCCTAGAGTCGATGCCTTGATCCGTTACGTAACGTGGAGGCCACGCCTCACGCCTTAGTGACGCCTTGGCGCCGCAAAGGCGCGCCTTTTAGAACACTGGTTTTAAGTTTTAACCACTATAAAGATTCAGTGATAGATAATAGTAAGACCAGTCTAATGAATATTGTTCCAACTTCTTATTCAATTAAGAGAGGTCGGTGGAACTACGCCATGACACCAGCTCACCCCGCGGCACCACCCATCGTACTGTGTCTGACGTCGTACCTTCTATCGTCGTACTCACCAGCCCACGCCAAGTCGATTTTTTTTAAATTATAACTTATCCAATGGTCAAAAGGGGTAAAATTAAATATTGGGTCCAAAACTAGCCGTTTCTATCCTCTATTTTTTTAATTTTTACCCCTTAAAAATCTTATAAATATCTCCTTGTTATTCTAATTTTTATACACACTTTTTGAAAGTATTATTGGGTGATATTGTAATTTATTTTTAACTATGTTTATGTTTAGCTTGGTTTGGAGAATGTCTTATATTTCAGGGGCGTATATGGAAAATGTGGAGTGATGTGCTATATAAAGTCGCATCCGGATCTAGGGTTTTATAATTCATTCATATCATCACCTACATCAAGTTTTGTTTCTCTTAAGTTTGATCTTTAGAGTTCATTAGTGTTTTGGTTTGGTTTAGTTTGTAACTGATCAGGTTGATTAATAGTTTCTAATGGTTTGATAGTGTGTGAGTGTTATATTGAATAGTAAGATCCTTCTAAAGGGGATTGCTGGTTTTTCATTGTAATTGTTTGTCAAGCATCCGTGTTGGAGACTTGACTTCTGTGTATATTGTTTTTAATAAAAGAATAAGATCACTAAGGTGTAGTTGGTTGGGTGATTCATATTAGTTGTTCTGTACCGTTTTTACATGGTATCAGAGCCAGGTTGAGCTCTTTTGGTGAATCTGGGTTTCAATTGAAGATTGGTTTAATTAGGGTTTTTTCTTGAAACCCTAATTTTTGGGGGTTCTTGGTTTTATTCAATTCTTGAAGGTTCTTGGGAGGTTAATCATTGATTAACCAGTTGATTGATCATTTTGGGTTGTAATCTTGGAGAAACCCTAATTTGAAAATTTGGGGGTTTTTTGATCCTTGGTTATGTGGATTCAATTGGGTTCATTGTGGTGTCAATTATCCAAGACTAAGTGAATCTAAGGTAATTGGGGGTCTTCTGCTGATTTTCCTAGACTAAGTGAATCTAGGTAATCAGTTATCTTCTGCTGTCGTTTAAAAAGCACTATAAGTCTTCTCCTTTTATTAAGTGATACATTATTGAGTCTTGTGGGTGCAAACGAGTTGGCTATTCCTGATTCGCCACTTTAAGTGGTGTGAATACCTGTTGTGGCCAGTTCTAATCTATTAGGATTGAGTCTTGTGGATCTTGGGTATGAGTATAGAATTAGTTTCTTGTTTCTTATTTCTGTTGTGTCTAGGTCATTGGAGGATGGCTTTGGGATTATTATGGTGTTGCAACATCTGGTTCGTGGCTTGTTTTTAAGTTTTTTAGATTTCTGTTTAGTTGGTTATTTGTTTGATTATCTGTTGTTTGTTGCTTGTTGGCATTTGTTTTTCTTGATCATCTGTTGTTTGTTGCTTGTTGATATTTGTTCTCTGTTTGGTTCTGATTGTTTATGTTTCATCATGGCTATTATCATTGGTTCTCTTGATCATCCCTTGCATCTTCATCCTAGTGACTCTAACTGTGCTTCTATTGTTTCATTAAAGTTAACTGGTGTTGATAACTATAGGATCTAGGCTAGTGCTTTAAAATTTGCTTTGCAAATAAACATAAAATGGGCTTTATAAGTGGTACTTATGTTATATCTGATTATCTTGCTAGTGCCCATTTGCTTGAGCAATGGGATAGATGTAATGTTGTGGTTTTAAACTAGATCCTTAGTTCTTTATCTCAAGATGTGTATTTAGGTCATGTTTTCTCTGATAATGCTGCTAAAGTTTGGAATGAGTTAAAAGATACTTATGACATAGTTAATGGGTCTATAGTTTTTAATTTGTTACAAAAGATAAATAGATAAATAATTTAATAAGGTAGTTCTGCTGTTTTGAATATTAGATAAGTTTGAATTTTCTTTGTATAGAAAGAATTTGACATCCCTACTAAACTTCCTGATTGTACATGTGAGGCTAGAGTTGAATTGGTTGATCATGGCAAATTTTTAAGGTTGATGCAGTTTCTAATGGGTCTTGATGATGTCTATCAACTCATTAGAAGTAGCATCTTGACAATGGAAATCCTTCCTGAAGTCAAAGATGCTTTTGTCACCATATCTAAGGAAGGGTCTCATAGGGGTATGCCTGCTAATTATGTTAAAACTGCAAAACCTCAAGCCTCTGCTTTTGTTTCCAGAAGTTATGATAATAATAGAAAAAGGACTAATACTACTAATGGAAACTGGTCTAATAACAATGTCATATCTAAGGAAGGGTCTCATAGGGGTATGCCTGCTAATTATGTTAAAACTGAAAAACCTCAAGCCTCTGCTTTTGTTTCCAGAAGTTATGATAATAATAGAAAAAGGACTAATACTACTAATGGAAACTGGTCTAATAACAATGGTAATAATGTGAATAGAGGAAATTATGAAAATTTGTTATGTAAGAATTATGGTTTAAAATGTCATACTATTGACAGATGTTTTGAAATCATTGGTTACCCACCAGGTTTTAAAAGAAATCATAATCTTAAACCAACTAGGAATTTTAATAACATCAAAACTAATTTTTCTGATACTAAGGGTAACAATGATGTAAAAACATCTACTGGCACTGTTTATTTGACTAATGACCAAGTTTTGAAACTCATAAGTCTTTTTAATGACAAAAGTGGTTCCTCTACAAATGCTCACATGACAGGTAGTAGTTTTTGTACCTTTTTTAATTGCAGTGTGGTCTTTAATCAAAAATTTTATAAGTTTTTTTGTGTTAATTTTAAAATCAGAGGGGTCAATTATTATTATGGGTGGATAATTAATTCTGGGGCTAATCATCATATGACCAACTGTTGTGAAAAAATGTCTGATTTAGCTAATGTCTCTGAACTTAATTTGTTTGTTGGTCATCTCAATGGGACTTTGGCTAAAATTACTCATGTTGGTAATCTCAGGCTTAATAGTAATGTGGTTCTATTTGATGTTTTAGTTATTCCTGAATACACTGTTAGTTTGTTATCAGCTCATAAGTTGATTTAGGATAGCAAAGTAAATGTCTGTTTTGATGAAACTAAATTCTACATTCAGGATTTGAAAAAGGAGAAAGTTTTGAGGACTGGTAGAGAATCTGCTGGCCTTTACTTGTTTGATTCTGATTATGCTAGTTCTGCTATGTGTTTTGATAGTAAGCTTCTTGTGTGCTATGTTTATAAGGATGTTTAGCACAATAGCTTGGGCCACCCTGCTAATCAGGTTTTGAAATTATTAAAAGGGTCTTTGAATTTGTCTAATATTGATCACAATGGTCCTTGCGAAGTCTTCCATAAGGCAAAACAAACTAGAGAAGTTTTTCCATTAAGTGAACATAAGTCCACTGTTTTTGGTGAATTAATTCACCTTGATGTATGGGGTCCATACAAAGTGGTTAGCAGGGAGGGTTATAGGTATTTTTTTTATTGTTGTTGATGATTTCAGCAGGGTTGTTTGGGTGTATTTACTTAAAACAAAAGATGAAGTTATTAATATGTTTGTAAGTTTCTATAATTTGGTTATAACTCAATTTGATAAGAAAATAAAGGCTGTGAGGTCTGATAATGGGACAAAATGTGTAAATTAAAAAATGGAAGAATTTTTTAAATCAATGAGTATTTTACATTAAACCTCTAATTTTTTTACACCCTAACAGAATGAAATTGCTAAAAGAAAACATAGACACCTGCTGAATGTTGACAGGAGTCTTATGTTTCGGGGGGGATACCTCTGATGTTTTGGACTAAGTGTGTTTTAACTGCTACTTATTTGATTAACAGGCTTCCTTCCTCATTTTTGAATGACAAATCTCCTTTTTCTTTAATATATGGTAGGGAACCAAACCTTTCTCACTTGAGAAGTTTTGGGTGTTTGTGCTTTGCCATTGTGGTCAAAGGGTCTGATAAGTTTTCTCAAAGGTCTGAAAAGTGTGTATTGATTGGTTATGCTAGTGGTAAGAAGGCATATAAACTTTTCAGCCTTGAGAATATAAGTGTTTTGTATTCCAGAGATGTAAAGTTTTATGAAACTGTTTTTCCCTATAAAATGAATAAAAATAAGTTTGTTAATGAGTCTAAAAACATCAACTTTTTTGATCACTTTGATGTAGAACTTGAAACCAAAACTTCTACTTTAAGTCCCTAGTGATGAAGAGGAAGGCTCACCTGGTAGCGATGGTAGGGTTCATCAACCAGTGACTGTACCTAACACATATCAGCCTGGACATGATGAAACACACCCTGCAACTCCTTTAGATGAAAATAATAATTCTAAGGGCAGTGTTGGTACATCTGATGAGGTTCCTGTTTTCCAAAGAGTTGTCAAATACTACTGAGGAAGTTAGTCTTAGAAGGTCTCAGAGGACCTCTAAATTTCCTGCTAAGCGTAATGAATTTGTCTTAGATAATAAGGTTAAGTATGGGTTGAATATATATGCTAATCATTGTATGTTAAATTCTGAGAATTATGGTTTTGTGTCTAATTTGAATAAATCTGTTGAGCCCTCTTCATATGAAGAAGCTTTAAGGGATATAAATTGGGTAAATGTTATGAAGGAGGAAATGCATGCATTATATGAAAATAAAACATGGGATATGACTGATTTACCTCTTAACAGAAAACCAATTGGGTCTAAATGAGGTTTTAAGATTAAATATAAGTTTAATGATGAGGTAGAAAGGTATAAGGCAAGATTAGTTGCTAAAGGGTATGGCCAAAAGGAATGTATTGACTATGAGGAGACCTTTAATCCTGTGGTAAAAATGAGTACTGTTAGGTATTTGATAAATCTTGCAGTCTAAAAGGATTGAAAGATTTATCAGATGAATGTTAATAATGCCTATCTTTATGGTGATCTAAAAGAGGAAGTCTATATGTTACCACTTCATGGTTTTTTCAAAAATGGTGAAATTAAAGTGTGTAAGTTGGTTAAGTCTTTGTATGGCTTGAAGCAGGCTCCTAGACAGTGGAATCAAAAACTGTCAGAAGCCTTGCTTGAAGCAGGTTTTGTGCAGTCAAAAAATGATCATTCTTTGTTTATTAAAAACAAAGAGAATGTGAGTTTATATCTGCTAGTTTATGTTGATGACTTGGTTATCACAGGGAATAATAATGATGAGATAGAGAAGTTTAAAACTTTTTTGAACAAGAAATTTAAAATAAAAGATTTGAGATAATTAAAATACTTTCTTAGGATAGAAGTTTTAAAAACCAAAGGGGGTTTATGTTTAAACCAAAGAAAACATTGCTTATAATTGCTTCATGAATATGGTTTGCTTGCTTATAGGCCTGTTATGACACCATTACCTGAAAACTTGGTTTTAAGTCACAAGGAAACTGATGTTGATAAGTATTTGTTAAACATTACAAATTATCATAAGCTTATTGGTAAATTGATATATTTGACACATACCAGGCCTTGATATTTCATATTTTATGCCTTGTTTGAGTCAACACATGCATGCTCCTTTGAAGTCTTACTTTGATATAACTTTAAGAGTCTTAAAGTACTTAAAGCTTGCACCTGGGTTAGGTGTTAAGTTTGTTAAGAGAAATAGTGAGTGTGTGGTCTCTGCTTATTCTGATTCAGACTAGGCTAGGCGTCTAGTTACTAGAAGATCTGTTTTAGGATACTGTGTTTTCATTAATAGAAATCTAGCATCCTGGAAAAGTAAGAGACAACCAACCTTGTCTAAATCATCAGCTGAATATAGGTTTGTGGCCTCTACTACTTGTGAAATTATGTGGATTGTTAAAATCCTGAGTGAATTTAGTATTGATAATATTGTTCTTGCAGAGTTGTTTTGTGACAATAAGTCTGCCATACAGATTGCTGCTAGCCCTATTATGCATGAGAAAACTAAACACTTTGATATTGATGTTCATTTAGTAAGAGAAAAAGGTTGCTAGTGGTTTAATAAAAACTGTCAAGGTTGATACTAAATCTCAGGTAGCTGATATTCTTACCAAAGCTCTTGGTACTTATCAGCATTCTCTTCTGGTTAAAAATATAGGTTTGCTAAACATGTTTGCTGCATAAGATTAGGGGGGGTGTTAAAAGTATTATTCCTATTTTGCAATCTTATGAAGCTTCAGGGGTGATATTGTAATTTATTTTTAACTAAGTTTATGTTTAGCTTAGTTTGGAGAATGTCTTATATTTCAGGGGCTTATATGGAAAATGTAGAGTGATGAGCTATATAAGGTCGCATCCGGATCTAGGGTTTTATAATTCTTTCATATCATCACCTACATCAAGTTTCGTTTTTCTCAAGTTTGATATTTAGAGTTCATTAGTGTTTTGGTTTGGTTTAGTTTGTAACTGATCATCTTGATCAATAGTTTCTAAGGGTTTGATAGTGTGTGAGTGTTGTATAGAATAGTAAGATCCTTCTGAAGGGGATTACTGGGTTTTTCATTTTAATTGTTTGTCAAGCATCCGTGTTGGAGACTTGACTTCTGTGTATATTGTTTTTAATAAAAGAATAAGATCACCAAGGGGCGGTTGGTTGGGTGATTCATATTAGTTGTTCTGTACCATTTTTACAACACTTCCAATATCATTTCTACCTCAACAATACTTATTACTCTTTCAAAAAACCCATTATGAATCACAACACGTATGATCATTACGATGCTTATTTTGAAGACAATACAGAGCGATATATGCGCGGTTTTGAGGCTTATGAACAATTTTTAGCTTTGAGTAATCAAGAAGTCGAGGGTTCAAGATCGGGTCCTAAGACTAGGGCATATATACCACGTGAACGAGAAGAGGTGGAACAACGGCTAATTAACGACTATTTTGGTTACTTTTTTGATAAGTGAATAAGTGATGTGCCAAAATCAATAAGTCGTTAAAGACTTATTTACATTGGGGATGCTCTTAATTAATAAGTTTCAGCCTGCTTTTTGAAAATTGCGTTTTATTTTCAAAGAAAACAAAGCAACCATCTTCTTCAATTAATTTTCTTGCCACTATAGTAGCAACGAGCAATAGTTGTTGTTTTTCTATAAAAACGTTTGGCACCGTAATTGTAAGTGTAATTATACTATGTAAAACAACTAATAAATGCTCAATGCTCTTAAATGTTATTTCATGAAACGTTGGAAAAAAACATTCTGAAAAAAATATAAAATTACTTGTTACTTGTCAAACGAGCATTAAATGTCGCAACTCGCGACGCTCAACGTTCACCATTTTTAAATACTGTTAAATACTCTGGTACGTGTATTCAGAGCATTACTCGTCACATGCATTGATTCTTGCAATATTTTGTATTGGTATCATGGCATGACCTTTTTATTTTACATTGTTGCTTTCAAATATCCAACTACACCATGTGTTCTCGTTAAATAAACATATTAGTACAAAATAACTAGTCTGGGTACGAGATGAGTAACAATTAAGCACTCATAACATAACGAAACTGAAAAAATCAATCAAAGGTGACCTAGTGGTTAAAAGTTTGCGATTATCATCACCAAATTGTGAGAGATCTCATGTTCAATCATTACCAGCTGTGAAACAACTTTAAAATGACTACGTTGACTTCCTAAGAAAAGAAGGTTTTACCTTGTTTAAACTAGGAAGTACCCGCGCATAGCGGCGGAAATTCCTAGCGGCAGCTAATTAATGACATGCGAAATTTCTGTTCGGTTTCAATAATAACTGAGTCTCCTCGTCTCGGTTCGGTTTCAATAATAGCTGAGTATCCGCGTCTAGTGACAACGGTATCTAGTTTAATCAAATATTTGCATTGTTTCAATGTTTTTCTAATGGCATTCTTGCATTGATTTTTTAATTGCGCCGTTTTAAGTTGAAGCACTCATTTAAAATAACGTTATTTTTAATAGCTGAGTATCCGCATCTAGTGAGAACGGTATCTAGTTTAATCAAATTACGACGGTGGATAATTTTCGACGGTAAAGTCGCATTGTTGCAAGGTTTTTTTAATGGCATGGTTACATTGTTTTTTGATAGCGTCATGTTAAGATGCAATACTCACTTAAACCTGTAATAATAATAGCCGAGTACTCGCACGCAACGGCAGCGGTGAATAGTTTTTGATAAAATCCGATACACTTTTATTTTGTGTGTGTTTAAACAAGTACCCGTGCATAGCAACGGGATTTTAAAACGGCAGATAATTGTAATGATAAAAAAAAGTTTATGAGTTATAAACGAAAAATAATAAATGTTTGAGAACCTCATCTTGATCCTTTGAATTTCTAGTCGAAAGAAAAAGATAAACTTAAAGCGGATTGAGTGGTTTTGCAGAGCCTTGTAATGGTTTTTTCACCACATTATAATCTCGTTTGCCTTTCTTGCTAGTTATGTTTCTCATTAATCACTTAAGTGTATAATACCTTAGCAAAAGAAGTTGATGCTTCATTACACTGGACCAAATTATGCTAGTTCGTATTTTTTTACAAGAATATAGACATCAACCTTTGTTACGTGTAGATGGTTAAAATTTAATACCGTAGAAACCACGCTAAAAACATTTTGTCTATCAAAGGTCCATAAAAAGTGACCATACATACCCTCTATACACAAGATGGTCGTGGAGGTACGAACCAAAATGGACATAAACTCATCTTTTGATCAAATCCAAAAGATGAACCACATGGATTCATGTTAAATTATATTTGCATGAATCCTAGGTGTTAATGTCATGTGTGTGTCTAAAGAGTTAAAAGCTTAGATAAAGTCAAAATTTGAATGTGGATAGTTTGATCTTCTACCAAACCCTTATTCTTTAAAATGTTTAAATTGGCTGAAAAACCCTGATTATACACATCATATGTTGACTGACTGTTATATGGTGCGCTAAGACAATTAATGTTTATGTCTATCTACCTGAGCGATTTTGTTATGTTTATCAAACTATTGTGAAGGTAAATTTCAGTTTGTGATATTTTTTTAGAACTGACTGATATCAGGATAACATACTTATTGAACTTTTGGTGATTCGTGCTGTAAATTTGTTTAAATATCAAATATAGACTTCTCATATATTATTTACAGTAGTTATTAGCCACATCAAAAAATATTAAACAAGTAGAATTGGCAAGCAGCACCCAAATAACAACTTTGTGACAGTTTAAACAACACATTGTTTCCTGTTTTGTGTAAACAATTTTTGTAGGCATTCCTAAACATACCTATTTCATTAACTAAATGCATCAGAAATATTATGTATTTCTGTTGTTAAACATAAAATTGTCTAATTGGTTGTGGTTTTTTCTTCAACTATGCCAATCTAATTAATGTTTTTCTGGAATAAAACAGAAACCGACCGATTCACAATGCCCATTCAAAATGATTCATCTTTAGTACAACTAAAAAGACTTCGACGTCCATTTTCGATCAAGGCTTTTCATCACCACACTAATGGATTTTACAATATTTATTTGGTTATCACTTCACATGATTAGAGTAAAACAATCAATGAGCTAAAATTCTTCTCAAAACATTTACTTACTCATATAGTTTTGCCATGTAACATTACTGAGAATTGTTCCAATTGCAGGTAGTTGTAGTTTTTTTATTCAATGATATTATCTCAAATTGCACAAAAAAAAAAAACAAATTAAAAATTGGCAATATACTCACTAACATTCATGTAGACATTCAAATAAGCCGTTTATATGGCAAGCAACATGCAAATTAGCCTTTTATTTTGACAACACAACATGAACATGCATTTCCTTCACACTTTACACATACTAATTTTGTGTTTGGAGGTAGAAGCGATTTACAACTATTAAAACATGACTCCAATGAACAACCTTGAGCAGCAACAACATACGAAGGAAAAACTTCTTCACCTCCTATGCGTGTGTGTTGCTGGCCAACAAAAACAAGACAAGATGTTAGATATAATATAACAAACAAATGAAATTAGGAACTTGTTAATACAATGTTTGTGATAATTATATGTCTTACTACATTGGGGGCATTCTCCTTAATTAGTGAAACCAGCAACCATAAGAATGATATTTGGAGAAGCATCATAATTTTCTACATCAATAGGATGTAGAGAAGGTACCATTGTTTCTGCTTCTGCTTCAGCATTAACGGTTTTTTTATTCTTGAGTGTCATTGCTTCTTGTGTTTCTTGAATGATATGGTGATGATTATGCTGATATGGTGATGATTATGCAATGAGTTATGATTATGCAATGAGTTATTTATATAGGCTTAAATTCAATTACAATTCAAATTATCAATCACCATTAATGATATTTACAATTACAATTACGATTTGAAATATATCACCATTAATGGCGGCAAATGATTTGAAATGGCTGTAAACGTTTTTTAAGACTGAATGTAATGGTAAGGTCGACATTCGGTCAGTCGTCCCATGTGGAAGCAACTAAGGTCGGTTGTCCTATTACCTCGACCGAACTAGACTAGTCCCCCCCAACTTTTTCAATTGTTTGGGTCGTGTAGAAGACCGAGTAAATGAAGTCGTTTTCTATAAAAAAAAAATTATCCCTTTATTTTCTATAAAACCCAACATCTTCTTTCCTATTTTCACACACATATACACTTTTTATCAAAAACACACACTACAAACAATATGTCTCAAATTAATTCCGAGTATTTATTTTTCGATGATACGGATGATGAAACGGAAGTGAATAGTTTACTATCCGGTTTTTTAATAGACGCTGCTTTGATTATTCAAGCATCTACTCCTATAATCCAAAAATACCAACGAATCTATATGCCTAGAGATCGTTACGGTGCTCATGACTGTTAGATATTAGAAAAAGACTCGGTCACCCCGTGTATTTTACTGTGTATTATAGCTCGTAGTTTAATAGTTAATATTCTCGGTATTAAGTCGGGTACTAATACCCGGTATATTGTATGTACTATATAAGCCTCTTCTAACTTTGGAAGAGGTAAGCTAGTCATTTTACTTTTCATAGGAAAAACACTTTTTCTCTCTCTAGATATTCTCTCTCAAGTGTTTCTCTCTCTAAGAAACTAGCCAAATCCAAGAATCGACCCCGTGTTATGATATAGGATATACCACAATGTGATTAAAATATGTGTATAATAATAACTGTGATTATTAGGTCTCATATACTCCGCCCAAACGTGCTAAACAATTTCGAATACCGAAGCACATTTTGAGGGGGAGCGTTTCTGAAAAAGAAAAAAAAATGACTAGTTTACCTCTTCCAAAGTTGGAAGAGGCTTATATAGTACATACAATATACAGGGTATTAGTACCCGACTTAATACCAAAAATCGTACTATTAACTATTAAACTATGAGCTATAATACACAGTAAAATACACGGGGTGACCGAGTCTTTTTCCAATATCTAACAATGACCGTCTAGTGCTAGCTTACTTTGCTAAAAAACCATTTTACAACGCCTATTTATTTCGTAAACGATTCTGAATGAACCGATCGCTGTTCACCCGCATTGTTTGAGATTTGTATGCTAACTGCCCTTATTTTCAAGAAGGGTGTGATGTTGTTGGAAAAGCTGGCATCTCTGCTTTAATGAAGTGTACCTCCGCGATTCGCCAACTAGTATACGCTGCTGTTCCAGATTCTCTGGACGAATATTTACAAATCGGTGAAAAAACTTCTCGTGATTGTTTGATGCATTTCGCATTTCTGTAACGGGTTACTTAGCGGGGGGGGGGGGGGGGGGGGGGTGTTTGTGTGGGGGGGCCCCCCCCCCCGGGGATGTTATTGGCTTGAGTGAGTATTTGCGATAGGCCCATCGAAACTGATCGTTCGAAAAACTCTACGCTTTTCACCGAGACAAACATGGGGTTTTCCTGGTTTTGATAGGCAACATAGGACTGTTCATAAATGGCCGTGGGATCCTATGTCCACAAGCATATCCGTGCTCAATTCAGTATGGGTGATTCGGGTCAGCAGCCATTCATTTTGTTAGAAGCGGTTGCCCTCACAAGATTTATTGGATTTTGGCACGCCATTCTTTGTGTTGCAGGTTTCGAACAATGCGTTAACGTTTTACGTCAATCCCTGTTTTAATGATTTAAAGTAGGAAAAGCACCAGAGGGGTTCCATTCGTTGTGCTAACGACCTGTGACTTATAAAATGCCGGTGGATATTATATTACTGACGGGAAGTTAATCCAGAATGGCTGTGCTTATGAAAGTCTATTTTGATACGCCAGGGTCAAATTGATGTGAAGCGAACATAATAAGATATAAGCTATGTGCGCTTTGAAGCAGCAAGAAAGATGTCGAACGAGCGTTTGGCGTGACTAATGGTAAAAAATGGGCTATCCAGTCAAGAACTCCTGCCCGTCTTGGGGTCTTAAAGGTGTTACGCATCTTGATGTACACTGTGCCATCATATTACATAATATGTTCAGCAAGAAAAAGAAAGACAATCCTCTCCGACCTTTTTTCCGGAGGACAACATCGTGAAGATGATTCCCGTTAAGATCGGCGCATGGGAGCCTTACAGAGTTATCTTTGAGAAATACACGCACGAGAAACTCAGTTTCTTAATATTTTAAAGTCCGATCTAGTGTCCGAAAAAGCATTTGCATCGAACAAATCGCAAACCTAATTTACTCTAATTTGATTTTTCGTAAATTTTTTTTTTCGTATTTCTTCCTTTGTTTTTATTTTCCCGTATTTTAGTTCTGGAATCGTTTAATTTTTAATGTAATGTTAAAAAAAATTTTTGTTCGTTTACTTGTAGCGGTTAACACTACGGGGTGTTTGGTCACTGATGTGGGTTGATCTAGGTGGAGAGAAAACTGCAGTCTGGCGCTGACGATGGCGCTTTGGTGTCCTCTGCGGTCACCACTACGGCTTTTGAAAACGTTTTTTAATGGCTGTGACAAATTTCCTTAAATACTTTCAACTTTCAATTCCTATCTTTTTACAGAAAAGGTTGAAATTACATATAATTGTTAGTATTTAGATAGGCGTCACAGTGAATCAGAATTTGTAAATTAACGAAAACATTTTTAAAGGAAGTACACGTGGATAGTTTGTATAAACATACGAGGTCTCATTGTTTGTGCCAGCTAGAAGTGTATATCGAAAAACCCAAAAAAAAATCAAAAAACCTGAAAACAGAAACCAAAATAATCAAATGAACTATAACCGAATGAACTACAAATTCGGTTTTGGGTTAGATTATGAGTTTCTCAATCTGAACCCGAAAACCGAATTTTATATAAAATATGTATATATATTTTTATATTTATAAAAAGATCATTTTACAAATTTATACCTATATAATAAACACTTTTGTGGTTATTATAATTTTTTATTAAATATCTATGTAATTATTCATTTTTTAAAATAAAGTTGTGGCAATCTTGAGTTATGGGTTAACTCGAAACCGGAATTCAAATTTTGGTTTTCGGTTCAGTTGAATTTTAGTTTAGTTTCAGTTCGGTTTTTCGAGTACCCAAAAAGAATTTTTTATTGAATTTACCGAACAACCAAATAACTCAACCACCCCTAATAAAAATCAAAAGTAAAATTGCAGTTGCACTGTCCAAATTCCAAAACGATTCACAATGGGCCATTTAAACCCATTAATAACCAAATCAATCCAAGGCTTCAAGCCCATTAAAAAACCCACAAACCTTATTAATACATACAAAACTAGGGTTTCCCATATAACCAAACCCTAAATCACAAAAGAGGCAAAAGCTGCGTATCATCTTTTACCCCAAACTAAAGGTACAGTTTTGTTCAATTACGTAAAGGGTTTTGTTTATTTATGTTTAAAGTGTATAAATCTAAGTTCTTGATGTATAAAGATTGATTGTCTGTTTTTTTGTTTGTTTGAACAGAATGAAGGTTATTGCTGCTTATTTGTTGGCTTTGTTGGGAGGTAACACTTCTCCATCTGCTGAGGATTTGAAGACCATCCTTGGTTCTGGTATGGTTTTTTTCAACATTGTTAGTTTATGATTAGTTGAATTCTTTGTTAAGTGTTTTTTAAATGTGGTTAAGGTTGAGTTATAATGTTGTTGAAGCATATTTAGTTTGTGTTTTATGAAATAGTTTGTGTTTTTGATGATTTGTTATAGTGTTGTAGTATGAATTTTTTTTATGTGTTTGTTTAGTTTTTTGTGATGTGTTGATTTGAAATGTGTTTTTTCAGGTATGGTTTTTTTTAACAAAGTTTATATTGTTGTAATATGAAAGCTTAATGGTGTATTAGTTGGATTCTTTGTTTAGTGTTTTGGAAATGTGTTTTTTGGTAAAGGTTGAGTTATAATGTTGTTGAAGCATAGTTGGTTTATGTTTTCTTGTAATACGTGTTTTTGATGATTAGTTATATTGTTGTAATATCTAATGTTTTTTTTGTGTGTTTGGAATGTGTTTTTCTGGTAAAGATTGGGTGATAATGTAGTTGAAACATGGTTAGTTTATATTTTTTGGAGTACGTTGAGTTTGTTATACTTAATTATGTGAACTGTTGAATTTTTAGCCAAGTGTGTAGTTGGATATTGAATAAATTTTTAATGTGAAGTGAATGTTTTATGGGAGTGTATAGTGTAGTTGGTGTTGATTTTGAAGTTGATGATTTATAGGTTTAATGTTATGACTTATAGGTGAGTACTGAATTTGTGTAGACTGCTTCTTAACGGATAGTTTGTTATATATGTGGTATATACTGTTACATGAGATTTATGTTGGTTTTGGCTTATGCTCATAGTGTTGTAGTTAGTACTTGCTATTATGAAGGTGTAATACATATTTTTTAATGTTTTTGTTATTGGATGAAATCCTGTAGTTATGATTTATGGTTGCTTACTTTTTTAACATGAATTTAAATGAATTGGGGGTTTAATTTCCCTGGTCAATTTGATGATGAATGAATTATAATGGATTAGATTTGCTAAGTTAATGTAGAAATGAAGATTTTTTGTGGGGTGTCCAACTTTAAGCTGTATGTAATGACCATGGGAGTTATGCTTTGAAAAATGTTAGAATTTTTACACTTGGATTTGGGTGATTGAGGAAATTTGGTACTGGTTTTGAGATTTGTTGTTAACTTCAGTTGACGATTTCTTTAGTTTGACATGTTGATTGTAATGTCTAACAAGCACGATTAGGCTCTTAGTTGTCGGCGATACTTGTGTGCGTTATTACACAAAAAATGTTATTTGGTTTGTGGAGATGGAAATTGTGTTCGCTGTTACATTTAACAAATATTCACAAAAATGAAAATCTGCCAATATAATCCAAGCAAATTATCTTCTTACAATTCAAATGTTTCTTTAGTTTTCATAAATTTGTTATCCGCATGTAGCACCCCGGGCTTCTCTGAAACAATATTTAAAAATGAAGAAGTAAGCCCCAATGCTCATGCTAAATCATATTTATCTGCCGTCAAGTGTTGCAGTTCAGCCACTGTTCCTAACTTTTTCCATGGTTGTTTCTGTGTCAAATTGTTGGCTACATTTCTTTTATATGTATATTCTTGTAAATATTCACAAAATGTGATCTAACCATTGGGATATAAATTGTGGTGTGCAGTTGGAGCCGATGCTGATGAAGACAGAATTGCATTGTTATTGAGTGAAGTCAAGGGTAAAGACATCACCGAACTGATTGCCTCCGGAAGGGAAAAGCTTGCTTCAGTTCCATCTGGTGGTGGTGTTGCTGTTGCCGCTGCTGGTGGTGGTGCTGCACCTGCTGCTGCTGAAGCTGAGTCAAAGAAAGAGGAAAAGGTTGAAGAGAAAGAAGAATCTGATGAGGTAAGTATTAATACAGTCTCTTGTGTCTTTGAACTTCATTTTTAGTGTTATCTGTTGACATATGCTTACATTGTCATTATTATTTCCATTTTCAGGAGATGGGATTCAGTCTATTCGACGACTAAGGGGTTATGGTTGTCGCCTGTGAGAAGCATGCTTCCATTATGTTATCGTTGTTTATGTATCTTGCTTTTAGTTTTGTCAAACTCTCGGGATTTATTAGACTATGCAAATCAGACTTCCAACTTTTTTTAGTTAAAGGTGAGATATTATTCGCCAAGTGGTTTTGTTAAAGTTTTATGCTTGCTCAGGTTTCTAGTTATGGTTTTCTGATTTCGCTTATTTTTATTTGAATGCTCTTTGTTGTCCGCCTCATGTCAAGATCCTTATGTTGGCTGTGTTTGCTATAAAAATATAGCTCTAGCAAATCGAACAATAAATGTTGGTGTTAAACTTTCTATGAAGGATAAACCGCAAAATTTTTACTTCTAGTAATGATCATAAAATATGGTTATATACTATTTTTGTAATATGATAAACTTTTTTAACGTCAACTAGTACTTTTTCCGTCCTAAATTAATAGTCTCTTTTCATTTTAGGTTGTTTCAAAATTATTGTTCATTTTTATTGTTCATTTTTAAATATAGTTGTGAGTAATGTAGCAAGTTTACCATATTGCCCTTAATGATATTAAAAATCATAAACTTTATTCAAATCTTTAATTAATTTCATAAGGTAAAACTGTCATTCTGCAAAAAAGTAAAAAAGAAAATGCAGTAATTATTATGTTTTTTTAAACTGTGTGTTTTTTGTCGGGAGACAATTAATTTGGGACAAACGGAGTAACATACTTCTCGATATAAGCACTTTCACTTCAACAAAGTTATAGACTTAGGTTTTGTTTGTTAAAATTATGTATCAAGTCTTCTTTAAATAAGAGCTGGCTTAATGGAGAGTAGTTTATCATTTATCTTTCCAACCATCTTTCTCAATAGATATTTAACAAATAGGTTTTATATGATTTAACGAATTCAGTTTTTTTAAAAGTTTCAAACATCATTTAAAAAGATGACATGCATGTCTATTGATTTTAACATCCATAATAAGCAAAAAATACCAATAGACAGTAAATAATATCCTCATTTATAAGGTCGACTCGTTAGCCACGAATGGAACATCTGGTGCTTTTCCTACTTTAAGATCATTTAAAAAGGGATTGACGTAAAACGTTAACGTCATATAACTACAAACATGCAACACCAAAGAAGGCCGTTGGGTCCAAATTCCATAAAATCTTTGATCCCACGACCATTTTGTACAGTCTATGCTGCTATCAAACCCAGACACCCATGTTTGGTTTCTCGGAAAAGCGAGAGATATTCGATGTCAAGGTAGCGTAGGCTTTACGCAAAAACCTCCTCGCCATATAACTCTATACACCCCGTTACAGAAAGGTATCAAACAATCACAGAAGTTTTTCACCGATTTGTAAATATTTCGTCTAAAAATCTGAAACATAGACAGCTATGCTAGTTTGCGAATCGCTTATGTAACACTTCACTAAAGCAGAGATTGTCAGCTTTTTCCAATACATCACATTCACACCTTCTGAAAATAAGGCAAGAGTAGCAGACAAATCTCAAACAATGCTGTGAACATCGATCGTTTCATTCGGAATCGTCTACGAAATAAATAGGCGTTGTAAATGGTTTTTTAGCAAGTAAGCTAGCACTAGACGGTCATGAGCACCGTAACGATCTCTAGGCATATAGCTTCGTTGGTATTTTTGGATTGTAGGAGTAGATGCTTGAATAACCAAAGCAGCGTCTATTAAAAAACCGGAGAGTAAACTATTCACTTCCGTTTCATCATCCGTACATCAGAAAAATAAACACTCGTAATTAATTTAGACATAATTGTTTGTAGTTGTTTCTTTTTTGATAAAAAGTGTATATGTGTGTGAAAATAGGAAAGAAGATGTTGGGTTTTATAGAAAATAAAGGGATAATTTTTTTTATAGGAAACAACTTCATTTACTTGGTCCTCTACACGACCCAAACAATTGCAAAGGTTGGGAGAGACTAGTCTAGTTCGGTCGAGGTAATGGGACGACCGACCTTAGTTGCTTCCACATGGGACGACCGACAGAAGGCCGACCTTACCATTACATTCAGTCTAACTTTCTATGAAGGTTGAACCGCAAAAATTTTACTTCTAGTAATGATCACAAATATGGTTATATACTATTTTTGGTTGCGGTGGTGGTGGTTGTAATATGATAAACTATTTTTACGTCAACAAGTAACATAGTTCTCGATATAAGCACTTTCACTTCAACAAAGTTATAGACTAAGGTTTTGTTTGTTAAAATTCTTTATCAAGTCTTCTTTAAATAAGAGATGGCTTAATGCAGAGTAGTTTATCATTTATCTTTCCAACCATCTTTCTCAATAGATGTTTAACAAATAATTTTTATATGATTTAACGAATTCAGTTTTTTTAAAAGTTTCAAACATCATTTAAAAAGATGACATGCATGTCTATTGATTTTAACATCCATAATAAGCAAAAAATACCAATTAGTTGTCCTAACAATTCGTTTTATAGCTGCATTTAGAAATTAACATTTGGACATGTTCCAATTTGTAACTTCCTTTAGCACTTGTAAGTTGTAAACATTCCTCTATTGCTATGTAGTTTAAGAATAGTATTTCATTATGAGATCTATTTGATTCATTTCGAAGCAAAGCCGTATCAAGCCACATGAAAAACACTGAAAGGGGAGTCCACACAAAGAAAAAGATTTTCTTGAATTGATCGCGTCAACCTCTTCAAAAGAGATGACTAGTTTGGTTCTGTGTGACAGTTGGTTTAAACATTATAGATTGATCGGACAATAAGTCAAAAACCATGATAAAAAATGTAAACTACTTTTCCTCGATTAATATGATTTCAAAAGATATGGGTCATAAAGTAGGGCTGTTTGGTATGGCACATTAGAATGGGTTTTACATTGACAAGACATTAAATATTTGTTTGGTTACTTCTTTTGATACGAGGTATGAAAGATGAAATCAAATTTGATAGATGGGCATGTAGGTAGGTTTTGTTCAAATTTATACATTTTGCGGGCCACTTTGCAATTTTTCCTCTTTATATGTGTTAGATAGTTTATATATTCTTTTTATTTTACTATTTAAATAATTTTTTTATTCTTATTTTATTATAAAAAGTATTTAAATAAATATACTTTCTTTTTCTAATCCTACCTCGCATTTAAGGCATTTATTGCAATGCAATTACATAGCAATAGCTTTTCTAAGAGCATCTCCAATGAGGTAGTTTTTAAAAGACTTTTTACTATTTAGAAAAGTCATTAGCATGTTTTCTAGCATTGAAAGAAAGACTTGTTCAATGACTTTTTAGCAATGACTTCTCATCTAAAAAGCTTTTGACACAAAAAAGTGAAAAGCTATTAGACAAAATGAACTAAACATTAATTGTTAAACTAAACATTAAATGCATCAAGTGAAAAATGTAAATGCAAAAAGTCATTCATGGTTTTTGGCATTGCAGTTGCTCTAAAAGACTTGGTGCTTACCAAGTCTTTCCAAAAAGCTTTGTAAAAAGCTTTTGTTGCAATGAGAAAAACCACCTCAAAAAGTTTTTTCTAATAGTGAAAAGTCTTTAGGTGGTTTAACCATTGGAGATGCTCTAACAAAAGAATATATTTTTTTCAAAAAGAGGAACATTTCTCTCTTCCCTCAAGCCATGAAGTCACTACACTTCAGTAGCATCATCTCACCCACCCCAAAATTACCATTTTGCCACTCCCTTGCCAAATCCACATTCCTTCCAATTTCAACCCAAACAAACCCATTTTCCACAAATTTTCCCAAAAATTTAAACTTTTTTAACCAAAAAACAAAAACTAAACAAAACCCAATTTCCATAATCACATCATCAATGGCCTCATCCACAGATAAAATTACAGAAAAGCCCTTTTCTGTTCTGTTTGTATGTTTGGGTAACATATGCAGAAGCCCTGCTGCTGAGGGTGTTTTTACTAATTTGGTTCAAAAAAAGGATCTTTCTGATAAATTTGTTATTGATTCTGCTGGTACTATTAATTATCATGAGGTATTTTAAGTTTTTGCTTCATGGGTTTTGTGCAAGATTCTTGTTTTTTGGGATATGAGTGCTTAAAGTGTATAATCATTGGTTATGTTTATTTGTTAAAAATATTTGATTTTTAGGATGTTTGAGAGTACCCTTTTGTGAATTGATTTGAAAATAAGTGATCACATCATGGGTTTTGTTCAAGATTCTTGTTTTTTTGGATACAAGGACTTAAATTGTGGTTTATGATCATGGGTTATGTTTATTTGTTAAAAAGATTTGATTTTTAGGATGGTTTAAGAGTAGCATGACGCTAATGCTAAATGCTTCATTTGTAACAGGAGTGTTTAAATAAATTCTAAAAGCTTAATTCTTGTTGCCAAACAAGCATTATAATGTAAACGCTCCAAAAAGCTCGCTGCCATTTGTGAATTGATCTTCAATTGTATTTGATTTGATTATGCATTATGTTTGTTTTGTTGAAGGGTGGTCCAGCGGACTCTAGAATGAGGGCTGCCTCTAAAAGAAGGGGCATTGAAATCACATCCATATCAAGGCCGATAAGGCCATCGGATTTTAAAGAGTTTGATCTCATCCTTGCAATGGACAAGCAAAACAAAGGTCTGTTTTCTTCAAGTAGTGATCATTAGTTGTGAGCCCATAATCCCTGTTCCTGGGATACTAATAGCATGGTTTTAGTTATTTGTAGTCTTTGGCTTATGGCATTAGAAATGGTATTAGAGTGGAGGTCCCTCCAGATATAGTGGATCAGATTCATGTATCATATAGGGGAATGAATTAGGGGATGTTTGGATTTGCAATTGGAGTGATTATCCTTCTGTGTCCGCCATAATCAGATTTGAGTGCTTCCAAAAAGTGTCATAGTTATTATCATGATTCATGATAAAGGTAAGAAGCCGTAAGAAAACTGATTCTTGGGATGAATGTAAAATTACCTAACTATTCTTATGAATAGATTATTTTATTCGGATTCTTCAAGTTGCAATTGTCACTTTGCTAGATATGGGACTTAATTAGGAAAGTTCTTAACATAGTGTGGATATTAATAGTGATTATGAACGGAAAGCGCTCCTTATGAGTCCAAACTAACCGTTGTCTGAGGGTCATTTGCTTTGAACTTAATGCCGAACACTCGCGACATAAGTTTTAATTTATTAGGGATGGACCCCTTTAACGTTTTATCCTGCTTAGACGTAGGAGTAAACATCAGTAAAGGAGGGTAGCATAACCTGCAATCTATAGGAACTCCGCTTATTTCAACATTCCTAATGTCACTATGGAGTATGTTAGACCCATGTGGCTTGGCGAACCTACATGAAAGTCAGGGTATGCCTGTTTATACCCTAAAAAAGAAAAATTCTAGCGTTAAAAAATAAATAAATATTATGGATGTTCATAAACCACAACACGATCAAGTTGTGGACTATTTGGCTTGTGTTTCATTTTGTTGGGATTTTAGCTTTGGTGTCATATGTTAAAGGGCCCGTTACCCTAGAAAAACCTACTAGAATCAAACATCTTAAACTCATCCATTCAAGAAATAAAAATGGAAAATGTTAATTGGATCAGTACTAGTGAATATGGATCAGTACTAGTAATTATACATATCCAAGAAATAAAAATGTAAAATGTTAGTAATAACTTTCAGTTGAATATTGCAGAGGACATACTTGCAGCTTTGGAAAGATGGAGTTTTAAGGAGACCTTACCCGCTGATGCATACAAAAAGGTTTGTAAACTGATCAAAATATTAATGTTTCAGATGATGCATTTACTGTTTAATTTTGTTTAATTGGATTGTAAATTTGTGGATGCAGGTCAAGTTAATGTGCTCTTACTGCAAAAAACATGATGAAACAGAAGTACCGGATCCTTACTACGGCGGACCACAGGGTTTTGAGAAGGTAACATTTCTTGAATCTAAGTTATTTATTAATTGATTGAGTGCTTTCCATTCATTTAATCCCTTTATTAAGGTTCTGATTTGTGGTTCCCAGTATTAAAAAAAATTATGACTAGGAATATAATGTATGATAAAGTGTTCGAATACTGGTCAAGTCTCTAAGTTGAGTCAGTACCCTTTTGTAATGGCAATATAACACTCTTGTGGACCAAGAGCAGTATCATCGATTTGCACTTATAACCCCATGACAATGGTTAGATATGTAGACTTTGGCTTCAAAGGTTGCTCGAAGGCAAATAAGAAACTTTGTAGGTTGTAACTTAATATTGGACCTATATAATTTTCCGAGTAGGGCACAATTTCTCCCATAATGGCACAGACAAATAATAATGGTTTCTTGTACAATTTCAAGCTACATCAAGTGTGTGCCTGTTTTCACGGTTACTAGGTGGTGACGGTGACAGTTTTATTTTCTTGAAAGGGAGACATAGACTAAGCTACAGTGAACATTTTAATTCAGTTGTGGTCTTTTTCATGTTCAAGATGTGCCTCTGGTCTATGCATACTTATTTAAATATACACTTGAAGAACCATTCCTAGATACACCGGAGCTATTTTAGTCATAGATGCCCAAAAATCCGAAAGTTTAATGGATGGATCAGTTTAATACACCATAGCTATTTTACTCATGTTCAAGATGTGCCTCTGGTCTATGCATACTTATTTAAATATCTTTTCTCACCAAATACGTGGACTAAGAACTACGACATGCGTCATCCTATCAGAATAATATATGAGTTGTAGCCAAGGAAAGGGTATGCAGCACTGATCGAGTAGTGACTAGTGAGGCTTCATATTCTTCATTTGTAGACCAGTCTTTCTCTCTCATTAAAAGTTCAAGTTTTTGACCATTGCTTTCCTTTTTTATTTCTGGCAGGTGTTGGATTTGCTTGAGGATGCATGTGATTCGTTACTGGAAAGTATTTTGGCTGAAAACAGCTCATAGAGTCTTATTACATTCTCCATTCTATGGGTCCTTTTTTGATTTCTCATCACGTCACTTGTAATCATACCTCCATCTTCTGTTCAAATTGTATGGAGAGGACCCTAGGAATAAAATTTGTTAAATGAAACAGTGGAATTATTGTTTAAGATGTATTGTACCTATTGCAGACCCTCAAGACAACACTGGTAGCTTCATTGTACATTTGCACCTGTTACATACCGTCACGACAATTTGGCATTGTGCAATTTTGTGCAACACGATATTGGGTGCCGTTTATTTATGTCATGTTGTGAACACAAAAAGAAAGCATGATAAATTCTAGAGGTGACAAAATATGTGGGTCGGGTCGGTTCTGGGTCTAAACGGGTGCGTGTCTAGATGGACTTACTAGTGGGTCCGGTTCTAAATGCGTTATGGTCATTTGCAAAAATTTTTAATCCACTAAACCCGTTGGGTGATTGTTATATAATTGCATTTTTTATCAAATAACCAATTAGACCCATATATTTTTGAAAGTCCTAACCAACCCATCATCTAATAGTTATTTAACCAAATAGATTATTGCCACATCTCAATGAATTCACTTACTAGTGAATGATATCATGAAAAAAAGCATATCTTAAAACAAGCATATTTTCAATCAGTTGCGCTAGGATTTGCTATCTAACCCCTAACAGGTTGAAAATACATCTCATAACACTTTACAATTACAAGAATATGGATCCCACTTTGCTTCTACAGTTCCTTGCCAAATCATGGTCTGAAATAGCAAAGACGGAGTACATTTACAACCAACAACAGACAGCACAAACAAGATATTGTGCCCGTTTGTCTCTTTGTAGTTCCAGTTCAGCTGAGATGCGCCCTAGTTTTCTAATATCTCCCTAAAATAAAATCCATCTGTTGATGTTAGTTTCTAAACGTCATCCATGTTATGATCGTTGTCATTGTCTCCTTCGTAGTACTCATCATCACGTTGAATGTGCTTGTCTTGTGTGTGTTCTGTTAGGAACAATAGCAACTATAAAAACTGAACACATCTCCAACAAGCATGATAAATGATTGAGGTCATTCTAACCCATTCAAGATGACGTGTAATGGGTCAAAACTGAAAACTTGGCTATTTTCAAAAGGGTCGAAAAACACCCAAAGTGTATTCAAATTGTAGAAAACCTTGTATCATTCTCCCAATACATGCAATTATTGCAATAATATAGTTTACCAAATAGTTTACCCACTTTGCTTTTACAGTTCCTTAACAAATCATGGTCTGAAATATGCAAAGACTGAGTACATTTACAAGATATTGTGCCCGTTTGTCTCTTTGTAGTTCCAGTTCAGCTGAGATGCGCCCTAGTTTTCTAATATCTCCCTAAAATAAAATCCATCTGTTGATGTTAGTTTCTAAACGTCATCCATGTTATGATCGTTGTCATTGTCTCCTTCGTAGTACTCATCATCACGTTGAATTTGTTGTCACCAATATCATCAACAACACAAAATATAAACAGAATATGCCACGACAAACTGTGGACAGTTCAAAGTCTAAACAGTAACCATACAGTAAGAGCAAAGACCGTATTACCTTAACAGTCATCACCCTGGCAAGTTAGAGCATCACAAGGTCAAAACTTGTGTCACAGACACACATAGAGTGCAAAATCAAAATTTCAAATTTGTTCTGATTTGATTAGGCTTTCTACAACTACTATCCATCCTCATACATTACCTTTTTTGAAGGATTAAGATAATAATGTTGGTAATCATAATAAACTCTTCAACAATCTCTATTAGTTTAAAAAGATAAGCAAAAAGTGTTTGTGGGTCATCTCGATCGGGCTCATGCTATAAACGACCTGTTTGATTGTTGGTGATTTTAGTGTCATCGACGACCATTTAGGTAATGACGATTTACTAGAGACGAATGAGATTTCATGTTCGGCTCGGATACGAGTTAAGGAAGTGTGAAGTGCACACTCGTTGAGCTAATATGAAATTTACCAAGATAGAAGTGCAAGGTTTACGCCGTAATCTATATGGTTACGCTGCAATCCTATAGGGTTAGGGGCAAAGATCCTTGTGTTTAGTTACGACGTAACAAGAGATATGTTTACGCCGTAACCCAATGCTCAAAAACAGAATTAAGGGTCTTCTGATTACGCCGTAACAAGTTCTGGTTATGCCGTAACCAGTGAAGTTGTTTTCAGGTTACGCCGTAACCACTAATGGTTACGCCGTAAACATCATGTCAGTTGGTTGTAAAATTCGATTTTAACCAACTTTAACTACCCGAAACTGTCACCTTATTCTGTATATACATACCAATGTTGCAAAACAAAGTCTGCAATGCCGATTAATCGCAGATTAGACGCTACAAGGCCACCAACCTTGCCGATTAATGTAACAGGGTCAAACAAATAGATCAACGGTGGTCAAACTTGCCGGAAACCTTCTAATTTTTGAGGAAGTACTTAAAACTCACCGTAAACTTGTTTTGATCACTTATATTAACTGTTTAAATCTATTACAAGTTGTTTTTTTAGAAAAAACTTGCCAAAAATATCTAAAACTCGACGGAAATACACAAAACTTGCCGGAAATACCCAAATTTTGCCAAAAGTTCCAATCTGATTAATCGCCGATTAATCCCGCCTTGACCGATTACAAGCTACAAGGTGGTCGACTGCCCGGCTAACGATTCACAATTTTTGCAACCTTGATACATACAGAAACATTGTGTCTAAGATATATACGAAAATTCAGTTACAATTCCTCTCTTGTTCTTGATTTGTGATCTTGTGCCTAGACACAAATTGTCATTCTTCGTGAATTATCCCGATAGAGATTTCGTGCAACTCAGGCATATATAGGGTCGAAATACTTTATACGAAAAGTGAACTCAACACGATTCAAGCAAGATTTCCAGGATTATCACGAACCCTAACCAATTATCTAACAAACGTATAAAGTATTTTCTATGGTAATTATGGCTGGAAATACGGTGAAAGAGATGACTATGAACTTTGAGAAACTAGACAAGTTTGAAGGGCATGATTTTAGGTGATGGCAGAAGAAGATGCATTTCTTGTTGACAACTTTGAAGGTGGTGTATGTTATAACTACTCCGATGCCAAAATTAATAGAGGATGATGATACAGTGGAAACAATAAGGCGAAGAGCCAAGTGGGAGAACGATGACTACATATGCCGAGGACACATATTGAATGGTAAGTCTGACTCTTTATTTGATATATATCAGAATGTTGAATCGGCAAAGCTGTTGTGGAATTCTCTTGAATCTAAGTACATGACAGAGGATGCTTCAAGTAAGAAGTTCCTTGTGAGTAATTTTAATAATTACAAGATGGTCGATTCTAGACCCGTCATGGAACAATTCAATGAGCTCCTTAGAATCCTAGGACAGTACACACAACATGGCTTGAAAATGGATGAATCCATTTATGTTTCAAGTGTAATTGATAAGTTGCCTCCTTCCTGAAAGGATTTCAAACACACTTTGAAACATGGTAAAGACGATTTGTCTTTGGTCCAACTTGGTAGTCACTTGCGTATAGAGGAATCTCTAAGGACGCAGAACAGTGACAAGGGCAAAGGTAAGGAAGTTGCTGGATCCTCTGTGAATATGACAGAAGAGGGTGGTAAGAATAAAAATAACAAACAAAACAAAAGAAAGAAACTTGGTTTCAATGAGAATAACGGTAGTTCTGGTTCCAACAAGAAACCAAAGTTGGAATGTTGGAAGTGTGGCAAGACTGGTCACTTTAAGAGGGATTGCCGTAGTGGAAACAAAAAGAACAACACAAATGCTGGTGGTTCGGGAAAGGGGTCTAAGGACCAATCACAAGACCTAGGTCAGAATTTAGTGCCTGTTTGGAACAGATTTGTTAAAAATTATGTTTCACTAATTTGTGAAGCATTTTATGTGCAGGTTGATGCAATTGCGTGGTGGATTGATTCTGGTGCCACAACTCATGTTTGTAAAGATCGTTGATGGTTTAAGACATATGAACCGGTGGAAGACAGATTTGTACTTTACATGGGTGATGATCATTTC
The DNA here is from genome assembly GCA_026074375.1 of Tanacetum coccineum. Classification (NCBI taxonomy): domain Eukaryota; kingdom Viridiplantae; phylum Streptophyta; class Magnoliopsida; order Asterales; family Asteraceae; genus Tanacetum; species Tanacetum coccineum. The sequence goes on along the minus strand of BQNB010049600.1, from coordinate 13,795 downwards.
GCTCCTGTTCATGGAAAAGGAAATGTGGTGCTGGAATTTAGTTCAGGAAAATCTATTAATTTGTTTGATGTGTTGTATGTTCCAAAACTTCGTAAGTATTTAATTTCTGGTCCTGTATTAAATAAGTGTGGATACAAACAGGTGTATGAATTCGATAAATATATCTTATCGAAGTCTGGTGTGTTTGTAAGATTTGGTTATTATAACAATGGTATGTTTATGTTGAACTTGAATAAAGTTCATGATGATTCAAATTCTGTTTTTATGTCTTCTTCTACTGTTGTTAATTCTTCATTATGACATGCTCGTTTAGGACATGTGCACTATAAAAGAATGCTTGAAATGTCTAAAGATGATTTAATTCCTGCTATTGATGAAAATCCAAAAAAGTACTACTTGTATGTTAACAAAAATCACTAGGCAACCATTTAAAAGTATAACAAGGAAATCTGTCATACTTGAATTGATACATAGTGATTTGTGCAATTTTCATGCAACACCATCTTTAGGTAATAAAAAGTATGTTATAACTTTTATAGAAGATGCCTATAGGTTTTGCTATGTTTACTTGCTACATGCAAAAGATGAAGCCCTTGATAAATTTAGAATTTATAAAACATAAGTTGAATTACAACAAAATGACTTAATTAAAACCATACACATAGATAGAGGTGGTGAATATTATGATCCTGTATTTTTCCAATCTGTAGGAATCTTTCATGAAACTACAACTCCTTACACACCACAACAAAATGGTGTGGCTGAAAGGAAAAATAGAGCTCTTAAAGAAATGGTTAATTTCATGTTATCTTACTCGGGTTTGAAAAGGGGTTTTGAGGAGAAGCCATGTTAACGACTTGCTATTTATTGAATAGAGTTCCTAATAAAAGGAACAAGACTACCCCATATGAACTTTGGTATAAGAAACGACCCAACTTGTTATATTTGCGAGTTTGGGGTTGTAGGGCCGTAGTTAGGCTTTCGGACCCGAAAAGAAAAACTTTGGGTGAAAAGGGTATTGACTGCATCTTTGATGGATATGCTGAGCATTCCAAGGCATATAGGTTTTATGTTATTGAACCTAATGGTTCTATTTCTATTAACTCAATTATAGAATCAAGAGATGCAATATTTGATGAGAATCGTTTCTCTTCAATACCTAGACTAAAGGATATTATACCAAATTCGGTCGAATCTCAAAGGGATGATCATTCTGATGATGTACCAAGTGAGACTCCTGAACCTCGTAAAGGTAAAAGAGTTAGAAAAGCTAAATCATATGGTTCGGATTTTCAGCTATATCAAGAGATCAAGTTAGATCACAATACTCTTACTGCAATAGTATTAAGGAAGATCCTAGAATCTATAATGAAGCTATGCAATCTCGTGATGCTGCTTTCTGGAAAAAAGCAATTGATGATGAGATTGGTTCTATTATGGAAAATAATACATGGGTTATTATCTGATTACTCCAGTTTCAAGCCTTTAGGTTGTAACTGGATCTTCAAAAGAAGATGAAAGTCCGATAGAACAAATGACAAGATCAAACCATTGGTAACTAAGGCTTTAGACAAAGGAAAGGGATCGATTACTTGATACCTATGCACCAGTTGCTCGTATTACTACTATTAGATTGTTGTTAGATTTAGCAGCTATTTACAATCTAGTGATCCATTAAATGGATGTCAAAACAACATTCTTGAATGGTGATTTGAAGGAAGACGTGTATATGAAGCAACCAGAAGGATTTGTTATGTCAGGTAATGAGCATAAGGTGTGTAAGCTGGTTAAGTCATTATATGTGTTAGCCTCACTTTTAGTGAAGCTGGCGTCTTACATGTGAATTGGATTAGTCTTTTGTACAACTGCGTATACGACAGGTCATTTTTGTAAACTAGGAATAGTTTGCTTTTTGTTTTAGTATAAATACCCCTCATGGCTCTCCATGAGGGGTGGTAGATGTTCATTTGTAAATTTTCCTTTCTCTCTCTAATCTAATATTTTCTTTGTGTTCATCTCACCCTCTTTTTACTTTCTCTCACTAAAACCACAATGATTCATCTTATGTATTTTGATCAACCAAGACCCCCCGAATAAGTTGTTTATGATCTTTGTCAATTGGTATCAAAAGCTAACCGGGGGTGTTTTGTATTGTGTGTTGTGTTCGTAGCTGTTTTAGCTTATTTAGAGCTTATTTTAAGCTTATTTTCGTGGGTATGTTACCCTTTTGAGAAACTGTTTTATAACAGTTTTTTTCTATTTTTTTATACCTTTTATGAGTTTTTTTCTTGGTCCTTTCTTGTTCTCTAAAAACTCCATAAAGGCATTCTGGTTTTTATCTCTCTGCTATTTTTGATACTTTCTAATGTAAAATGGTTTTATTATCATGACTTTCAGAATTTGTCTTGATTGCAAAGCAGGAGATTTGGATGGTCCCTGTTGAGCTTATTAGTTTATTTGGTATTAAGAGCTTTTAGAAGTGTTGCTTATCTTTCTTGGCTTATTTTTGTTGGTACACGGTTTGAAAAAGATCAAGGGGACACAGATCCACAATCTTTGCTGTCAATGACAGGTTTTTTGTTGGTTTCTGTAAAAGACAAAAACAAGGACCGAATAACTCAAACCGAACAACTCAAACCGAACAACTAGAAACCACAGAACCAGTACTAACTATACTCATTGAAGTAACCGAAACAACTTGATTCTTGTGAACCGAACCAAACTAAATTTCTCATGTGGAACCGAACAACTAAAAATCTTTTTAGTACCGAACAACTAAAATCAGTTGAGTACCGAACAACTAGATCCTTTAAGTACTGAACAACTCAACCGATCTATTGTCCAAGCTGTGTGGAAACTGAGTCAACTCGGTCATTACCGAGTTGACCCGGGTCAGCCCAACTGTGTCAAAGGTCAAAGAAAAGAATAAGATTGAAGAGGACAGGCTCACACCTAAATCAAACACACAACATCAACAACCATCGTCAAAACCCAACAACAACTGTCAACGATCAACTTTAAATCCATCTAACCTATATACCATTCGTCACATACATCACCAACAAACCCAAATCAATATCTAAACCTATACCTATCGTCACAATATCCACTCCAACTTCTTCAAGACTCAAACAAAAACATAATTAAGAAACAACGATCTCAGTTTCCTTTTTTTTCTTTTCGATTAGTGTTATTAAATGAAGACCTTACAAAGATCAAACCACAAAAGGACTCATCACAGATCTGTGTAGGTTATTCAACCTCTTTCAATATTCGAAAATAAAGAAAACTATTAACAAGTATGTTATAGTCAATCTTTGTTTCGTTTGAGACACAAGTCAATCACATCAAAAGAACCTACCCGAGACTTCTTTACATAAATCTTGATGACCCGATGTGCTACGGTTGAAGTTTCTTCGTATGAGTTGAGTAAAGACGTGATGTGTTTGGTGGCTGATGTCGGATCAAAAATAAAGTAGTGGGACGATCTTATTTTGTTGCCATGAATCTATGATTGAAGACATAAGGTAGAAGATCATTTGGCTGCTAATTTTGTTTTGAGTAAGGAGTATGATGGGAGTGGATTTGTTGTGACTGCGTAGGTTGTGTATTTAGGGTTAGATAATGGGAGTAAAATTAGGGATTGGATACCTTTATATCCTAAATTATCTTAGACCGGGTCATATGGTATATAGATGGGCCGGTTGTGATTCAATTGTTGGAATCGTAGTGGTAACAAGAAAAACGCAAATGCTGGTGGTTCAGGAAAGGGGTCTAAGGACCAATCCCAAGACCAGGGTCAGAATTTAGTGCCTGTTTGGAACAGATTTATTAAATATTATGTTTTACTAATTTCTGAAACATTTTATGTGCAGGTTGATGCAATTGCGTGGTGGATTGATTCTGGTGCTACAACTCATGTTTGTAAAGATCGTTGCTAGTTTAAGACATATGAACCGGTGGAAGACGAATCTATACTTTACATGGGTGATGATCATTTCGCTCCTGTTCATGGAAAAGGAAGCGTGGTTCTGGAATTTAGTTCAGGAAAATCATATTACTTTGTTTAATGTGTTGTATGTTTCAAAACTTCATAAGAATTTGATTTCTGGTCCTGTATTAAATAAGTGTGGATACAAACAGGTGTATGAATTCGATAAATATATCTTATCGAAGTCTGGTGTGTTTGTAGGATTTGGTTATTATAACAATGGTATGTTTATGTTGAACTTGAATAAGTTCCTGATGGTTATGATTTTGTTTATATGTCTTCTTCTACTGTTGTTAATTCCTCATTATGGCATGCTCGTTTAGGACACGTGCACTATAAAAGAATGCTTGAAATGTCTAAAGATGATTTAATCTCTGCTATTGATGAAAATCCTAAAAAATATACTACTTGTATGTTAACAAAGATCACTAGACAACCATTTAAAAGTATAACAAGGAAATCTATCATACTTGAATTGATACATAGTGATTTGTGCGATTTTCACGCAACACCATCTTTAGGTAATAAAAAGTATGTTATAACTTTTATAGATGATGCCTCTAGGTTTTGCTATGTTTATTTGCTACATGCAAAAGATGAAGCCCTTGATAAATTTAGAATTTACAAAACAGAAGTTGAATTGAAACAAAATGACTTGATTAAAACTTTACGCACGGATAAAGGTGGTGAATATTACGATCCTGTATTTTTCTAATATGTAGGAATCATTCATGAAACTACAGCTCCTTACACACCACAACAAAATGGTGTGGCTGAAAGGAAAAATAGAGCTCTTAAGAAAATGGTTAATTTCATGTTATCTTACTCGGGTTTGAGTGAGGGGTTCTGGGGAGAAGCCATGTTAATGGCTTGCTATTTATTGAATATGGTTCCTAATAAAATGAACAAGACTACTCCATATAAACTTTGGTATAAGAAACAACCCAACTTGTCATTTTTGCGAGTTTGAGGGCCGTTGTTAGGCTTCCTGACCCAAAAAGAAAAACTTTGGGTGAAAAGGGTACTGACTGCATCTTTGTTGGATATGTTGAGCATTTCAAGGCATACAGGTTTTATGTTATAGAACCTGATGATTCTGTGTCTATTAACACAATTATAGAATCAAGAGATGCAATATTTGATGAGAATCATTTCTCTTCAATACCTAGACCAAAGGACATTATACCAAATTCGGATGAATCTCAAAGGGATGATCATTCAAATGATGTACCAAGTGAGACTCTCGAACCTCGTAAAGGTAAAAGAGTTAGGAAAGCTAAATCATATGGTTTGATTTTTAGCTATATCTAGTTGAAGGATCAAGAGATCAAATTGGATCTCAAAACTCTTACTTTTATAGTATAGAGGAGGATCTTAGAACCTATAATAAAGCTATGCAATCTTGAGATAGTGCTTTCTGGAAAGAAATAATTGATGATGAGATTGGTTCTATTATGAACAATAATACTTGGGTCTTATCTGACTTACCTCGAGGTTGCAAACCTTTAGGTTGCAAATGGATCTTCAAAATGAAGATGAAATTTGATGGAACAATTTACAAGTTTAAGGCTCGATTGGTAATCCAAGGCTTTAGACAAAAGGAAGGGATCGATTACTTCGATACATATGCACTAGTTGCTCGTATCACTACTATTAGATTGTTGTTAGCTTTAGCAGCTATTCATAATCTAGTGATCCATCAAATGGATGTCAAAACAATATTTTTAAATGGTGATTTGGAAGAAGTGTATATGAAGCAACCAGAAGGATTTGTTATGCCAGGTAATGAGCATAAGGTGTGTAAGCTGGTTAAGTCATTATACGGGCTGAAACAAGCACCTAAGCAGTGGCATCAAAAGTTTGATGAAGTTGTGTTGTCAAGTGATTTTCTCCTAAACCAATATGACAAATGTGTATATAGCAAATTTGATGACTATGGTAAAGGTGTTATAATTTGTCTATATGTTGATGACATGTTGATATTCGGCACTGACCAAAATCAAGTTGATAAAACTAAGAAGTTTTTGTCATCTAAATTTTCTATGAAAGATATGGGAGAAGCAGACGTTATTCTTGGTATTAAGATTAAACATGAGAATAAAGGGATTGTAATTACACAATCTCACTATATTGAGAAAATACTCAAAAAAATTAATCGTGAAGATTGTTCTTCGGTGAGTACTCCCATGGATCCGGTGGAAAAGATCAAGCCAAATACAGGTAAACATGTGGATAAGCTCGAATATTCAAGAGCTATTAGTTGTTTGATGTATGCTATGACAAGCACTAAACCGGATATTGCTTATGTAGTTGGTAGATTGAGCAGATTTACTAGTAATCCTAGTAGACAACATTGGCATGCAATAACAAGGATATTCAAGTACTTAAGGGTACTATGAATTACGGTTTATCTTATGTTGGATATCCTTCAGTGCTAGAAGCTTATTCAGATGATAGTTGGATAAATCATGTTGAAGATTCATCTTCTACTAGTGAATGGGTGTTCTTGCTTGGGGATGTGCCATTTCATAGGCTTCCAAGAAGCAAACATGCATTACTGGTTCTAATATAGAATATGAGTTTGTAGCATTGGCTGCTGTTGGTAAAGAAGCAGAATGGATAAGAAACTTGATACATGAGATTCCAATATGGCTAAAACCAATAGCACTAATTTCTATCCATTATGATAGTGCTGCCACATTGGCTAAAGCTTATAGTCAAATTTATAATGGTAAGTCTAGACACTTAGGTGTTAGACATAGTATGATTAGGGAATTAATCATGAACAGTGTGATTTCTATTGAGTTTGTTTGGTGACAACAAAATTTAGCAGACCACTTGACGAAGGGTCTAGCTAGAGACTTAATGATTAAGTCAGTGATAAGGATGGGATTAAAGTCCATATAAATCTACTACCTATAAGATACCCAATTCCCTTTTAATACAACGTTAGAAGCTGAATTCAATATGGAAAGCTCATAGTTAGAGATTGGAACACGTGTGTTTATCTTCCCAAGGTATGTGTTCAGACCTGCAAGTGATGGTTAGGTTGAAGTTTACCTTCTGAATGGTTCTTTTAAAAAATTGCATATGCAAGTGCAAGACTAAAAGGACCACCTATGTGAACATGAAGTTTTTCCGCTTCAAGAAGTTTGTACTTGGCTTCCTATATGTTCATTAATGGATTAGGACACATGGCTTGTAATAGTGTCAAGTAACGAACATTAGAGTGTTGTAGAAACTTATGTGTATATTATCTTCAGGTATGCAAATGAATTGACAGGTTCAATCGTTACGAAACCCCGATTTTCAAATATTTAGAATGTGTATTATACTAAGATGAAAATTCAATCGCAAGACATTTTTATTTATGCATTTGTTTGTTTTGTTATGTTTGCTATAACATAATTGCATATAACTTTATATATGTTTTAGTAAATCAAGGATTACACTAAAATGGGGGGGATTCGTTGGTGATTTTAGTGTCATCGATGGCCATTTAGGTAATGACGATTTACTAGAGACCAATGAGATTTCATGTTCGACTTGGATACGAGTTAGGGAAGTGTGGAATGCACACTCGTTGAGCTAATATGAAATTTGCCAAGACAGAGCCGTAATCTATATGGTTACGTCGTAATCCTATAGGGTTAGGGACAAAGATCCTTGTGTTTGGTTACGACGTAACATGATATATGTTTACGTCGTAACCTCCCCAATGCTCAAAAACATAATTAAGGGTCTTCTGATTACGCCGTAACAAGTTATGGTTACGCCGTAACCAATGAAGTTGTTTTGAGGTTACGCCGTAACCACTAATGGTTACGCCGTAAACATCATGTCAGTTGGTTGTAAAATTTGGTTTTAACCAACTTTAACTACCCTAAACTATCACCTTTTTCTGTATATACATACAGAAACATTGTGTCTAAGATACATACGAAAATTCACTTACAATTCCTATCTTGCTCTTGATTTGTGATCTTGTGCCTAGACACAAATTGTCATTATTCTTGAATTATCCCGATAGAGATTTCGTGCAACCCAGGCATATATAGGGTCGAAATACTTTATACGGAAAGTGAACTCAACATGATTCAAGCAAGATTTTCAGGATTATCACGAACCCTAACCAATTATCTAACATTTGACATTTATATTTTTCACCTGATCATATTGCCACCTCTAGTGAAAATATAACGAATCCAAAGATTCTTTAGATGTCACTGAAATGTTATTTTTGGCATGTTTGATCTGTGGCTACATGATATTGATTCAAAGGTATAGAATAATCTAAACATTACAAAATGTTATAATATTCAATTTCTACATCTTACTCCTATACCACTCTCCAATGAACTTGTGAGTGATGATGGGATGTATCTTCTTGTAAACGGAGAGGATTGCTTAATTTATTTGGGAGGCTCCGTAAATCCTGATAAAACACAAAAACTATTTGGCATTTCTTCTTTTAGTCCATTCAGGTACACTTCATATTCGTATTTCAGCAATATGACCTATTGTGTTAGTACAAAAATTATGGTACAGTGAAAGTAACAAGTTGACTCCCTTGAAATGTAGATTGCAAGCTCGTCCTAGGGGTGACTATTATACTTCATCATGTCCCCCAGTCTAGTACTCCTAGAGGAAATAGTGCTAAACTCGGTGGTTGCATCTTGCGTCTTACGCCTTTTGTCTTCCGTGCTCGGCGTGTACGGGGCCGTGTCCAAGTGGGATGGTGGGTCTCGAGTATCATGCTCTATCCTCAGCCACCAACCTTCAAACTGATTAGATGTTTTGTCAGATGACTGTTGATATTTGCGAACCAACATGATCATTCATTTTCTTTAATCTTGGCCGTCCAATGGGAAGTGTAAACGTGTGTCTTCATCCTACGCTTTAAGGTTAACTGTGCGAGAGTGGGTATAAATACCCCTTTTCTTTTTTCACAGTGGTTTTTTCACAACTTTTTCCTCTCATTGCATTCTTTTTAAACTTCCAGCATTCCTTTCATTTATTTACCCAACCTCTTCATGCTTCGCTCTTAGGTTCAAGTTAGGCTCTATCCCTTTCTTGATCTCTTCTTTTTACTTAAAATGGCAAAAGACACGATTGATATTGTCACGCCAGTGTTAACGAAAAAGGAGTTAGATGCATATTGTGTTAAGTATAATATCCATGCTAACTTAAGGCCAGAATTACCCGGTCGTGATGACACGATTAAGAATAGTCCGGAAGGTAAGGTAGGTATGTATAATCTTTTCATAGAGTTTGCCATCTTCCATATTCCCTTGTATAAGTTTCTTATTAGTTTTATTAAGTATTATCAAATCAATTCTTCCCAGTTATTGCTGCTGTGAAGGTTAGTCATTTTGAGATTATGTGTCGCGTCCATGGAGGTCGACCCACCGTTGGTACATTTCGTAGGTTTTACTGTAACTCTATTAGCAACGATGCCTTTTGCAAAGCGTAGTGGTGCGGATCCTCCCTGCTGTTATACAAAGATCTTGATTCTTTGAAGAATTAAAATAATCATTTCTTTTGGATTGACGCGTCCTTTTGTCCCATGTCCGTTTCATGGTTTAAAAGATATTCCGTTGAGAGAGACCATCTCCCTTCTGACGATGTTGTTGACCTAAACCTTGTAGATCGGCTTAATAAGGGTCGTGTTGCTATTAGAAAGTAGCTTAAGCCGGTCGTTTGTTGAGGAGGATGTCCGTCCTACCTTTTTAAGACCTGACAGTATTGATAGGTCTTTGTATATGTGTTTACTTACGTGTTTTTCCCCATATTTGGATTTGTTTTTTAAATATTCCGTATTGATTACTTTTGCAGAGATGGGTTTGCTAGATTTTGTTAAGTCTTTTGGTCCATTTAAGGTGAAGGTTAGAGAAAGGACCCTTGGGGAGGGTGAGGTTTCGTTGTCCAATGAGACTGAAGATATGGTTATTTCTCCTTCTCATAATGTTATCAGAATTTTCGAGCATACAGTTGTGGATGAATTGAAAGGTGTGATTGGTAAGAAGAAGAAGAGAGTTGCATTTAACAATGGCTTATCGTCTGAGAAGAAAGTCAGAGGTTCTTCTTCTATTGCTTCTTCGGAGCGAAATCCGGCTACTGCTTGTAAGACTCCAACTGCTATACAAAATCTTGTTACTCAGAGTGGTTAGCTGGATCTTGGGTCTGGGCCTGTGATGAGGTGTCATTTAATACTCCTTTTAGGGGTCATTTAACCTCATAAATCATGCAATTATGCACAAATTATGTACTTACACGTTTATTTTTGTGTTTTTAGCATTTGGATGGCTTTAGGAGGAAATACACGTGACTTGGGCTAAACTAGAGAAGAAACAGACAAAACAACAACTCTACACCAACTCTCATGATGAGAATGCATACAGTGTCTAGAGACGGCGTCGCAATTCATGGCGATGACGTCAGGATTTGCAAGAGACGACGTCTGGACGTAGCCGCCTCAAAAGAAACCCTAGAAGCTTCAATGTCGTGATGGCGTCAGGATTATTGCGACGCCGTCGTGGTCTATTTTTCTGTATATACTCATGCATATTAGGGTTTTTAGGTGTGACACTCTTGGGATCTGAACCCTAACTCTAGAAGACGATTTTGGCTGCTTCTTAGGCCGATTTTAGGGTGTCAAAACCCTCTTGTATTAGCCTTGAACACATGTTTTAATCAAGTGAGATTGTTTTATCTTTTAATCATTTAATATGTCTATGTGTTGTGTGATTGATTTATGTTCTTCTCTTCTTTATAATATGCTAGGTTAGATCCATTAGTATTTACTTATGATTGCATGAAACTTGGTTTGTAGATCCTTTTACTATTGCTTCTTGTGATGGATGTGCGCGTTAGACTTTAGAAAACTAATCATTAAGTTGATTTAGACGTCTAGGGAAACACGATTATGTAGAAGGATACCGTCAGTAACAGTCTTCATACTACCTATACCCTTAATATGGTTGATCCCTCTTAAGTGTTATAATGCATTTAATATACTCATAATGACCTTTTAATAGTCTTCATACTTGTTGGATCATTTTCTGAATAGATCTTAACCTTTAGCTTGTAAAGGATTTGTTCCTTTAAATAATTCTAAAGCAACAATAATGAAACATTGATTTGAACACTATTGATTATGCGGAAACTAATCAATAATGCTAAGAAGAACAATATTAAGAATCACAAAAGAGCTTTATATTATAACTTGAATCTGCCTAGGTTACAGATTACAAAAACTATGATTGCTAATAGATCTCTATTGATCTGTGTAGAACTATATCTACTAACTATGCCTAGGGTTCCTTTTATAGACTAAGGAAACCCTAATAAGCTTTACAAAACGCGCTAAGAGATAATGCATATCTATTCCTAATTTATCTCATGCATATCTCATAAGCAGTACTAATACAATATACTAGCAGTACTAATACTAACTAACAGTACTGACTATTACTGGCAGTACTAACATTGTATAGGCAGTACTAACTACAAAGCTAGCAATACTAACGACTTAGACTTATTTCTTCAATCTTCATTAACAGCATTAAGTCTTCACTAGCAGTATTAACTTGTAGAAGCTTCAGAATCCCAACAATCCTTCCCTAAAGTTGTGATTTACTCTTAAATCTCAAGTTTCTTCTGGATTAGATCTTCAATTCTTCTTTTGCTGAGGATTCTTTCAAACTCACTTTTATTGTTCTTTTTTGAGAGCCCATTTTGGATGTAATGCCCTAAGAAACTTCCTAACACAATTCTTGCTAGAAAAACCTTCATCAAGTGCTTTTAGACTAGTAATAATAGTGTTAAATTTAGCAAAGGCATTATCTATTGATTCCTCTTTCGGAATCATGAATTGTTCATATTGTTGAACAAGAAGATCTATTTTGTTTGCTTTGACTTGATTATTACCTTGATGAGTATGATAACAAAAGTATCCCAATTTCCTTGCGGTTTGACACAAAAAATTCTTTCATATTCTTTACGTGGTAAAGCATTATAAATTACCATTTTGGCTTCATTATTTTTAGCAAGTTTCTTTTTAAGATCATCATTTTGTTTGTGAAAAGATACAATTTCATCCTTTTTAGTTTCGGGATTAAATTGAATGGGAGGAAAATCACCATCGGTAATAACATGCCAAAGATCTAGATCTTTTGACTTCACATAAGTTTCGAATCTATTTTTCTAATAAATAAATCCATCACTTTCAAATAGTGGTGGTCTTTGCATAGATTGCCCTTCTAAATATTTTTCCGATTCCATAGATCGATTCAAGTTTTAAAATACAATTTATTTTAAAAATCTTGTTTAACGTGGCTCTGATACCAATTATGGAAAACTAGAAGGGGGGTTGAATAGTTTACCGCTTTTTAAATTTAAGTTTTATGTATGTTTGTAAAACTTAGATTCGACCTTTTTGTGAATTCAATGCTTGCACAATATGAACAATGTAAATATATGAAATGATAAAGTAAGACAAGAGATAAGAGTAAGAACAATCAAACCACAACGCGAGGATTTATAGTGGTTCGGTAACGAAGCACCTCTTCGCCCTACTCCACTCCCCGAGCACCAAACTCGAGAGTTTTCTTCACTATGTCAACAAACTCCCTTATGGCGGAGAAAACCGTACACAACGTTGCTTATATCAATTTACGACACTAAGCTAAATGTCGAGTTCTAATCTTAGCTAGAACCAATCTATCACAACACAACTTCACGACTTGTTCACGACTTCACAACTTCACAACTTCACAACTTCTTCACAACTTCACGACTTCTTTAAAACTTCATGACTTCTTCACAACTTCACGACTTCACTTCACCACACTACTTATATCACAACTACCTAACACTACTTGGTAAGATCACAATGATCTAACTATACTTACAAAGATCACCAAGATCTAGCTACTACACACAACTACAAGATATACAATTGATTTACAAATATGTGATATGAATGCAATAAGATTGCTATGCACACTAAGGTGTAATACTTCTTCACTTGATGATGGAAGTATTCTTCTCTTGCACTTGAGGAATATAGCTTGGATCACTTAGAAACAAAGCTTTATGATTAAATGATCAAAGGATTTTAGAGAGGATAAGTGGGCTGTTTTGAGCAGAAAGAATGAGTGCAAAAGGTGAGAAAAATGTTGGGGAATAAAGCTATGCAATCTTGAGATAGTGCTTTCTGGAAAGAAGCAATTGATGATGAGATTGGTTCTATTATGAACAATAATACTTGGGTCTTATCTGACTTACCTCTAGGTTGCAAACCTTTAGGTTGCAAATGGATCTTCAAAATGAAGATGAAATTTAATGGAACAATTTACAAGTTTAAGGCTCGATTGGTAATCCAAGGCTTTAGACAAAAGGAAGGGATCGATTACTTCTATACCTATGCACTAGTTGCTCGTATCACTACTATTAGATTGTTGTTAGCTTTAGCATCTATTCATAATCTAGTGATCCATCAATTGGATGTCAAAACAACATTTTTAAATGGTAATTTGGAAGAAGAAGTGTATATGAAGCAACCAGAAGGATTTGTTATGCCAGGTAATAAGCATAAGGTGTGTAAGCTGGTTAAGCCATTGTACGGGCTGAAACAAGCACATAAACAGTGGCATCAAAAGTTTAATGAAGTTCTGTTGTTAAGTGGTTTTCTCCTAAACCAATATGACAAATGTGTATATTGCAAATTTGATGACTATGGTAAAGGTGTTATAATTTGTCTATATGTTGATGACATGTTGATATTCGGCACTGACCAAAATC
>BQNB010049599.1:0-41957 GCA_026074375.1 Tanacetum coccineum | reverse complement strand
AAGATCTCGCAGATTAAGGATAGACTTAAGGCTGCACGTGATCGTTAGAAGAGTTATGCTGATAAAAGGAGGAAGCCTTTAGAGTTTAGTGTGGGTGATTATGTCTTGCTCAAAGTGTCGCCTTGGAAGGTGTGGTACGCTTTGGGAAGAAAAAAAAGTTACCACCTAGGTTTGTCAGACCATTTGAGATCACTGAGCGGATCGGTCCGGTCGCCTATAGACATAGGTTGCCTGAGGAATTGAATGGTGTTCATGATACATTTCACGTGTCGAACCTTAAGAAGTGTTTGGCTGATCCAACACTACAAGTACCTTTGGATGAGATCCAAGTTGATACTAAGTTGAATTTTATGGAAGAACGTGTCAAAATCTTGGAGAGAGAGTTCAAGAAGTTGAAGCGGAGTAGAATTGCCATCGTCAAGGTTCGGTGAAATTCAAAACGTGGACCTGAATTCACGTGGGAGCGTGAAGATCAAATGAAATTTAAGTATCTGCATCTGTTTAGTGCTGATAGTAGTTGAATTTCGAGGGCGAAATTCTTTTAAGGGAGTATAATGTAACCCTTGCCCTTTTTGTGAGATTTAAATGTTTTAATTTAGTCATTTGACTATTTGGCGTTTGCCAGTTTTATTAGAATATGTACTGTGTTGACGGTAGTGAATTTATGAGATTGAGGTATTTTGAGTATTATGGTGTGTAATAATCCTTTTTGGAAGGATTTATTATGTTAATTATGTTCCGGGAGGGTTGACCCGCGAATAGTGAGAAATGCCGAAATACAAGTCCCGACACGTCCGTTAATGTTCAAAATGATTTTGGGAAGTTTAAGTTGGAAATATGTCGTGTAAATACTCTAAGTTATGGGAAAAGTATTTCTAAAGTGAATAAAAATGCTAAGTAACTTCGGGGAATATTTTACGATCAAGGTTTTTGAGTTTTAAGCAAAACCGACACAAAAAGAAGGCAACCCGAGCCCCTAGGATGCTTGAACGAAATTTGTACCAAGGAGGGGGCAAGAAGGCTTGTTTTTAGGATGGTTGTCTAGTTGGTACATGAATATATTGTCCCTTTTGCTTTCAAAACACACATAGTTACAAAAAATACATAAAAGATCAAAAATATCCTCTCTTCCTTCTTGGCTGATTTCGAACAGCAAACCCACCAAAAACACACTTATTTTTCAAGTTTTGATCAAGAACATTAAGGTCTAAGTCATACGGGTTGATACCAATAGGCGTGGGTTCATAAAAACTATGTTTGGGTAGTCAGTTCGCGTTCGTTCTCGCTCTTTTGAAACCCTCTTTGTAAGTTTTATAATTTTTTATTTAACTTGTACTTTTGAGTGGTAAATGATGCATAGATGTTAGTTGTACGGCCCGTTTGTAAAAAATCGAAAATGAAAAGTTTGCGAAAGGTTATAAAAGGGTGAGTTTGGATCGAATAGAAATAAAGAAGGATAAGGTTTTGTTAGTTTTGATATCGTGGTTGTGGTAGTTGAAAAACATTTTATTAGTTATGTATCTTATTTTGGATATTGAGTTCAAAGCTTATTTTGAGCTTATTAGCTCACGGTTAAGAAAGGAAACACAAAAGAAGTATTTTTTGTTATTACCCTAGTATGTCATATTTTATGGACTATTTTTATAGCTTATGATGATAACTAAATACGATACGTATCTTATTAGCTTATTTTCGAGCTTAACGGACTTATTTTGGAGCTTATGGGCTCACGGCCCAATAAGTGCTCCATAAGCCGTGGCTTATTGGAGACTTATTGTGGTCCGGGTCACTTATTTACTTATTGATTTGAGCTTATGTATACTAATGGGCCTTGGTTTTGGGCTTAGAACGTATTTTGGATATATAAAAACCTTAATGGACCCTTATTGGGCCTTAAAGCCCAATAAGCTTTAACTAGTCGTTTTAAGGGTTTGACGAACTTTTGAAAAGTGAAATGAGTTTATGAAATATTATTGAAAGTCGATTTGGGAAAATGACTTGGTAAATGTGGCGAAATACGATTTCGAGGTTTTTGTCGAAAAATGGTAAAATTGTGAAATGTGTTGAAATTGAGGTTTAAAAACCTTGGAAAAACGTTGTATAAACGTACGGGTCATGTCAAAATTTTGTAAAAAGTCTATACTTAGAAATTTTACTTAAAACATGATTTTTGATTTAAATAATAAAATATTATTATTTTATTATTATAATAAGTCGACTAAAAGACGAAAAATGCATTTTTTTGAAACTTCTCTAAAATGTTTAACGTAAATAAACGTTTCATTTCGTATAAATATAAATGTCTATTTTTGATGACTAAGTGTACCGAATGGACTTATCGGAGTATATATGTAAGTATTTATTATAAGAATTTACTTATATTACTTAACTATTTTACTTAAATAGTAAAAGTTTATTATACCGAGATATGAGTTGAGATATGATATCGTTTGGAGTTAAGTCGTCAACCATCACACCACTAAAACGTTAAAGATAACCATATAACGCATCTGACCTCTATGCATCAAAACCTGGAAACTGTTTTGGTAATGAATGATAAAATGAGACATTAACTGGACTAGGTCGTGTTCGGACGTCGTTGCATTTGCTTGTGTGATATCGAGTTGGCTGATTGAGATCTTTGCTTGAGGTGAGTTCTCGTAGCCCTATTTTTACTGTTTTTTCGTTGAGGAAAAATGATACTCAAATTGTTTTGAAATGTGATTTTTTTTAACTGTGCGAAATGTGATTTTGTTTTGGGACAATTATGTACTTATGACTGCTAGGTGAATATTATGTGGTTTGTGGGTGTGTTGGTGCTATCATTGCCATTGGTGTGATGATCGCTTGGCGTGGGGACTTTTTTGGCAAAGGATTTGTCCTGTCTTGTGTGTCCTGTCTATCTAGTGCCTGCAGCGAGAGGGCCCTTTAGGTCCTGCGTAAGGTGGACATATCGTGCTTGGGTTCCTAAGAGCATTGGGATATGCTGGTTGTGACTAGCGGGGATGCTAGGTCATGGTACATGATTAGCGGGGATGTTAATCATGGGTTGTTTACATATATTCACTGTCATATAGCACTATTGTCCTTTGGTTTCAATGATTGTGCCAACAAGGACTGGGGTTTGAATCTCAAACACCATACGAGCTCAGCATCATTATTGTTGACGTTTTCGAGTATGCATTTTTTCAGGTGAGGGGTTATTAGAAGAGATAAAATGAATGATCGTTAAGAGTTGAGATGTGTTTGTTGCTTGACCTTTAAGTGCATCTTGTATAGGTTCATGTTTGAGAGGTCTTGCTTGTGAAGTATGTTATGGATTAGTTTTCTTGAGGGGATGCGTGGTTTTTTTAAGTTTGTATGGACCCCATGGGTAGGGCTTATGATTGAAATAACTTGGCGACTTTGTGATGTATGTATTTTGATTTGGGACATCACTCAAGGTTTATGTATTGAGGTTGATTGGTCTTCATGACACTTTTCTTTATGCATCTTAGGTATTTCGTATTATGTATACTTTGTGGTTGAGTGATCATTATGTTGCCTTCTCGTGCTTTCTGGCCTATGACGGGGGTTTTTGTGGTCAATTACACTTTTCATGTGTCCAATGTCATAAAGCTAGGGATTTTAAACCATTCCTTAGACACTATCTGCTCCTCTTAAAGTGGACATGGCCCAGCCTAGCATGCCATAAGATTAAATCATTTAGTTTAGAGGTTGACATGAAGGATGAACCAAATTGACAATATTAAGCCTGAATATATGATTACTTAAATAACCAAAACCAATCAACACAACATAATATTTGGATAAAAACAAAATTTATTAGATTCAATCACTTGTTTTTCTATTTATAACACATTATTCAAAAACACTATAAAACCAATTCCTTCCTTATATTAGGACATGTAAAACATTGTAAACAACGAAAGAATCTTTCCAGAACTAAACTCTAAGATTACATATCCAGTCCATGCACCAGGGATGTTGACTCATTTCCTATATGAAGAATAGATCCATCATTCAGCGACTCATAGGTCTTGAACTAGCATCTATCTTTACACACATGAACAGTTGCTCCTAAGTCAACCCACCACACAACATCATCATCCTGCACAAAGTAAGCTTTAGATACATATGTAACATAATAAACTTGAAAAGATTTATTAAACATATTATGACTTTTTAGTGAGTTGGATGAACCATCCACTGAACCCTTTTTGTGCCTGAACCATTGGCTTTGTTGCCAACTTTTCCACATTTGCAATCCTTTTTCAAGGTTTGTCAGGGTTTCCTCACACTTCCACAAGTCATTGGAGATTTTGGTTAGTCAGACTTTGGGTTATCATGGATGCTTACGTTTACCTTGTTGTCATTATACCTGGAGGAGTTGTTATGCTCCACCATATTGAAAACTGAAGGACCAGCAACATTGTTGCCTTTTGTCTTGTCACTATCCTGCATCCTGAGAGACTCCTTAATACGCAAATGACTGCCCAACTCAACAAGAGTTAATTCATACTTCAAATGTTTCAAGGTGTGCTTGAATTAATTTCCAAGAAGGGGAGGGGGTTTGTCATTGATACAAGCGACCTGAATGGCCTTATTCATGTTCATCTTATGTTGTGTAAACCTTCCAAGTATGCTAAAAAGTTCATTGTAAATTATTTCGAATGGTCTTTGAATTCAGTCATTTTGTAATTGGTGGAAATTACTAACAAGAATCCCTATGCATTCATCAGAAATATATATGGTCCTCCCAAAATTCCCTAGTTTTTCTTTGGATGTATTCAACATTTTGGTATAATATCCAAATATAAAGAATCAGACATACCCTTTTATGGTTTAAAACTCTGACATAGGACATGTCATCGTTGTACCACTTAGCCCTTTCTCTGATTTGTTCCACGTTTGCAATCATCACACATTCCTTCAGGAAATAGGAGTAGTAGCACAATTATATCACACTCATGCTTGAAGCAAAAGGCATCTTCTTCTGACATTTCTAAAGTTTCCACCCCTTTCAAAACTTTTCCCAAAGGGGCCTTGAACAGTTTTGAAGCATGTGTTTCATTAGCAGCAAGTAGGCCCATTGATTATTACAAATAATCTTCTTTGATTGTATGGTTGTTGTGGTTTTTCCAGATTCAGTGTTGTTGAAGACATTCAATAGCTAGCTAATTACCAAAGATGGTTACCGGATATCACTTGAAGTCGTGTAATCACTTTTCAAAGAAGATTATTCGACCCTATGCCTGGGTATCACGAATACCTCCTTGGGATAAAACCAAGTAACTTTGTTATTGGTTTCTTGGATCGATCAAGAACCATGTGTTTCTATGTGTTTTTGTTTTTTGTGTGTTTCTCCATGCAATTTAGTGATCCCTATTTATTGGGGGATTTACTTTTTTTTTTTATAAACCATAGTCAATGGAATTAATGAGAGAAAAATGGTCAATTAATCTCTTCTATAATTATCCTTCATAATTTAGGAATTAGTAGTTACATGACCAAATTAAATATGGTCATTTAATGTAGTCAAATCTGTCACTTAAATAGGCAAAAGTTGTTACAAAACATTTAATGTAGTCAAAACTGCCACTTAAATGTTTGTAACCACCCATTTAGTTCGAACCACTAAAAGAGTCTAGGAAAATCTGTGACTTGATGGGTGTACACTCCGTAGCTCTAAACTCATTACCAAGTATGATCCGACTCCCACAATTGCACTAAATTTCCAACATGAATTTTGTGTAAATGATTGTTACATTATGTTTTTTAGAGTACCAAAATTGACCCATTTATTGATAAGCAGGATTAATTTGGGTTATACTTTTGCTTTCACTCTTTAACTAACATAAAAACATGCATAGTTGGAAAAATAAAATCAAACAACTGAGTGTAGATACTTACGATAAAAGAGATACGATCAAAAGGAATCCAATTCCAATCTCAGTTTGTGAAGACAGTATTGTTGCCTAAGTTTAGTCGTGTCTGGGGAATTCCATCCCAAACACAAAAGCTTTCTAGGGTACCTTCCTATTTAATAAGCCATGATTTAAGTCACTAAATAATGAATGTATATCTTAGATCACAATAAAATGAAAAGGAAGAGTATCGTCGTTATGGATGCTGGGAGTTTTACTTGTTACCAGAACGACTCACTGAGAGTTAACTGTTCTAATGGATTTTTGCATAATGTTTCCAAAGTTCGACATAAGATTCCTTCTCTTTCTCAATTGAACTTTTTCAAGAAAACTTAACCGCCTCTTCTCACATGCGGGAGGAAAAAATAATATGTTTATCGAATCTATTTTTGTATTACAGCTTGATTTTGCCGTTTTTACTAGAATCAATAAAAAAAAACATGATACCAACAAATAAATGCATGATCAAGCAAAATAAAAATCATAAATCCAATCAAAAAATTGCAATAAACTCCACATTGTTAGCTCAGTGGCCTCAGCTTCACAATGATTTAGGAGGTTAAATGACCCTGATACTTTTTAGTGTGTTTAACTTGACAAAACTTGTCGTTCCAGCTTCCTCATCAATGTGCTAGAATCATATTCCATACACTTATGAAAAAAAGAACAATAGTGTACGCACCAAAATTACAGACCGATTCATACATCAAAAGTTGGCATATGTATCATGCAGCTTTTACTAAATCAAAACCAGTTTCTTGAAAATGACAACCGACATTTGTTGTTTCTAAATCACAAAGTAGCGATTGTTTAATTGGCTACCGATGACGAATGAGCAGACGAGTCTTTCTTAGCGAGATAGTGCTCAAGCGTGTCATCCTCATCATTTTCATGCAAACAGATATTATATTATACAAAGTATTACAATAAGCTAAATTTCAAATTTTTAGTGTTATTATGTATTATTACGTCAAACGAGTTACCCAAAGTATATATCCAAGGTTTTTTTTGCATTAAGTACCAAACATCAGCTTTCAAAAATGATAATGTTTGTCAAAAAAAATGTTATTTTTATATATAAAAATGTTAAAAATACTGGCTAATCCAAATGGGACACAATACCGTCTTGCAACTACCTGGATGTACAAAAAAATGACAGTTGATTGGATGGAATCCGGGACAAATGAAAAAAGTACTTTGGTATTTTTATGACTCCACACAATTAAATAAAACCTGTTTTAAATGCACTAAACCTTTTTCACTCAAAAAAATTAAACTACTATTGTAAATAAACAGTTTATTTCTGATAAACAAATCGAAGCCAACCCTGCGCGAACAAAAATTAACCATTTTAACTTGTGACCCAATCAGCCCGTTTTCTCACCTATATATATAAACCTGAGCACACTTCAAGAACGCACGTCAACAATTAAACTTGTTGAAACTGAAGCACAAAGTTCTATTGTATAGTCGGACCTTCTATAATCATAGCTGTAAGCACCTTTGTTTTAACAAAAAAATTGTTATATTTAGCGTTACTGGCGCACAATGGCACAAGAATGTATCTTAGGCCATTTTCTTCGCATACAGTGAATGGTAAATGCCCAAAAATCACAGGGTCAATTTTTAACCTTTTACTCATTACTCAACCCACCCATATTGCCACCCCTAATTTAGAAGCCCCATACTTGATATTGAGAAACCACTAAAAGCAGTGAGAAACTTAAGTCTAAACTTTCAGATCATTCAACATTCATTCACAACAACGACAACAAGATGGAAGACAGCTTCTGTATCCGCAAAAGAGAAACATAAAGCTTAAGGAAAATAAGATGTAATGTCGTACCATGGTTTCAAACCACTGTCCGCCAGATAGTTTCTTTTCTTTGGTCAAAGCAAGTGCTGATTCCAACATCAACCTGAAAGTCGAGAAGAAAAGCTGTTGGAATTTAAATAACTGTTAACCATTAACAACCACGAGTACGCAGCGGATATGGATCAAGTAAGGTGTATATGATTAACCATACAATAAATGAACAAAGGAAAACATAGGAGACTAACCCTTGAAGTCAACAGCAAATGAAACTTAGTGGATAAGTTTCCACCTCTTAGAGTGCTCACACAAACACGTTAACGGTACGTAGGATGCTAGTCCTATTCACGTGTATTCCCAAACAACAATTGTTAATGCCAACACAACCTGGATCAAGTACCAAAAACCTCCTAATGATTCTGTACCGAAAATCAGATTGTGAAACCTAGGGTTTTCACCGAATTCGGTTTCAACCGAAAATGGGCAAATCGAACTGAAAATGCAAACCACGAACCCTAGCTCATTCCAATTGATTCTCACACCTTGAGAATCAGTAAACCAATGTTGTAAACCTTCTGGATCAGCCTTGGGATCAAATCACAAATCGAAAACACCCGTAAAAGAGTTTACCGAATTAGGGAGAACCGAATTACACGGAACCCTAATTAGGGTTTTGATTAAATCGGCTGATGTAATTGAAAAGGAAGATGATTGATCTGATTTTTGGAGTCTTGAGGCTTATATGATACGTCTAAAAGAGCCAGGGATGGGGTCTTTATTTATAGCCTCCAAAACCAAAAGATAAGAATGAAAACAACCTTCCAAACTTATCACAATTAATCAACTCATCATCCTTATCCTAAAATGAACATATACATTATTCAATAGTCATCCATTGACTACTATGTCCGGCCAACACAATGGGTCCATAGAGTTTCGTGTCTTGCTCATTTAGGTCCTTGGTTTATCAACTAGAAATGTTACGTGAAGTATTAAACGCACTCTAAGTGTTTAACGTATGTGCCCCCAATAGGCTTACACATTTCTAGTCGTATAGGCGTGTATCCAACTACCATAATCCAACAGCTCCTAATTGGGAGTTGGATGTTGCAGCAGCCCATATCTAACGACGGAACGTCTAGCAACACTCACATTTGCTTTTAAAAACTTGAATGTCTGAGTATCAAGTTTCAAAAACATTCTCGTAGCTGGTTATGCATCTCTTGCTATAATATCCTTGTTCAGATAGTGTTATTAACTATGGATTATGGATCCCGACTCATTCCATTTAGTTTAACCATTTAGATTCTGTTATAGAACTTAAATACAGATATCCAAATATAATCAAGAATCATCTTGCATTACCCTTTGGGTGCGGCCGCACAGTTATTTGATTAATTCTAGAGAGGCGCCAAGGTATCATTCTGCACATCAAGTGGAGGAACAAATTCTTTGTTGAATACAAGTGAATGTGAATGCTGCTTCACATCATCATTTCCAATAATTGCCTTTATTATACCATTTTCAGGTTAGCGTTTGACTTTAGAATTAAATAATGTGATATCCAAGCATACAGAGAACCTGTTTGTTTTCTCAAGTCTAGGATGACTAAACTAATCTATTTTCTGATATTTTACTCATAACTAAGGATCCAAAAGTAAATATTCGGAGGTTGGGGTGTCCAATATGCATCCCTTGTAAATAACATATGAGTTTGGCGGGAACTGTTCATATATTTAAAGAACATAACCAACACTCACATTTGTATTATGTATCAATACTCCCATACTGTTAACTGACCATGGACATATTTAGAATAACTAAAATTATTCAAGGATTAAACATGCAAATATAGGATAACAATTATTATATGAATGAATAAACAAATACCAAGATCTTAATTCATCAGGAAATAAAAAATTGTCTTAAAATTCCCATGTTATTCAAAAAAAACAGATATGCATGAGACTAATTAGTAAGTTGAAGTCCAATGTTTCTAACATTCTCAACTCTTTCTATGCAAGAAAGCTAAATAGTCACCTGAGTAAACTTTTCGAATATTTGTTTCAAATTCACAAATTTGTGAAGAATTTGAACGCTATGATGAGTGTCGTATGTATATTTGCATACTATTACAAGAATCATAGTATGGAAATGTGACAGTACCTTTTATGAGGTATTTGAAGTCTAACAAACATACCTATTAGACAGTCATCTTTACAGTTTCTTAAATGTAATGTATGCTCATTCTTTAATGTGGTATTTGTAACCAATGTCTTAGATGCGGAGCATATCTAGTTTAGCAGATTTATATAAATGATGAAATCCTACTTTAACTAGGTATTGAATTATTCTCTTAGCATCGTGTGTTACATAAACAACACTATGTCGTCTTATACATCGTAAACATTTGTTTTATACAATTATCACAATTCATCTCAATTAGATACAGTTGTTATCTGTCATTCTAAAAACACTCTCAATTAGGTAATATTGTTGTTGCTCCATATTGCCCTTTAGTGCAAAAGTAAAACCAGTCTCTACACACTAATATAAGATTACAGGATGGAATCCTTCTTTAAAAACACAAGGCTTTCCATCCCGTATTAAATTATCTCCCGTGAAATATATATTTTAGACTCTGCTTAATGATGTTTGCATTGTGTTGGACTTAATTTCGCATTATGTTTATTTCATTAAACATTCATTTCCAAGGACGTTTGTTTAATTTTTCCTAAAATTACGCAAAAGTGAAGTTTCATTCCAACCTCATAGGATTAACATCTTATCTTAGATGGAATGATTCCCTTCAATATGTGTACACAACATATGAATTTGAGGAAAGGGAAAAACTTAGTGCTCCCACTTGATGTCAGGTTTGTACTCTTGAGTTATCTTAATTTAATCAAAATTATATGTGATTAATACTTAAGATCTCTGGCCTAGAGGCATTGATCCAATACACTTGGATTCTATTATTTGTTTACTTTATAAAGATTGTTTCAAAACTCATAACCCTTTTGATTACATACTGTCCTCGCAAAAGGTAATCATAAAGGAAAGAGTTATAAAACTTAATTGTATATTACAAAAGATTAGAATCATACCCTTGTTTACACATCGTCCTCGCATGGTAAATCATTAGGAAAGTGTTATGATCTTTTAATTCGCCTTATGTCGATTCAAGAAAACCTATATGACAATTAGTTATCTTTATATGATTAATGCATGTAGAAAAGAAAGATTTAATCATAGTAATTGCTGTGTAAAGATTAAAATTTTGTCATTAGTCAGACATTTATTGTATCACAATTTTCGATCCTTATGATCTTTCTTTTATAAAAAAACTCATTATTACCTTCTAGTTTAACTGTTTGGTAAAAGATCAATCAAGCTTAAAACATTGATTTGTCTTTTAAGGACTGCATCTTATCATTCATATTTCTAAGATATTTATCATATCCAAGATGTGATAATTCATCTTATTAGTTAACAAGTTTATTATGACCCTCAACTTATATTCCTCAACATTGATATAAAAATATAACTCTATTGATGAGGCATCATTACGGATATATGAATGAGAGTTACATTATACTTTGATTCGACATTTTCATGCTTAACCTTAGTATGACATCAGCAAGTGAATTCAAAAGGTTGTGTATTTTGTTCTTGAATATCTTCAAGATTTTTAGTGGATTTTACTTCCTACATTACTTTTTTTAGTATGAGATTAATCTCTAAATACTTAGTATTTTTAGCAACATGAATTGTTCTTAATACGGGAAATACGGAAAAATTACCACTTTATAGTTCTCCTCTCTAGCTTGTTAATAATATGCTTCATAAGATATTAACAAATTTCAGAACTTTAATCAAGACATAATAGGATTCATCCCAATCCATAAAAGGATAATGCCTCGAATACCTTCTAGGTTTTAACTATACTGAGTGTATCCATGACACACGCAAATTTATAACCTTGATAGATTTTGGAGGGTTTTGGTCTAGAAGCAACTTATTAAATATCAGAATCAAAAAATAAGGAATATAGTTTGTTTCAACCCATTAGACGATTACCTGATAGTGTGGTATTATATGAGTATTGGAATTGTGAGACTCCATCAGAATTCCTTAGATAACTTAATTATCTTTGGATCAAATACTTGTCAATTAGGTCGAGCCAAATTGAATACAAAGTATTTAAAAACCAAGTGCATGCTATAACGTATATATCTTTAAATAGTACAATAACTCTATGTTCATTTGTTTCAAGAAACAAAAAACATGTCAAGTATACGTTATGAGTCTATGAATAATCAAGGACCTTTATGTTAACTCTTATGTTCATGTATTTTAAGGAAAACAGACATGTCAAGTTATACGTTACAAGTCTCCGCACAGATTAAAATTTTTCAAAGGACATGATGAAGTGTGATAATCACCCTTTTTAGGGTAATTATATATCCATATAGCTATATTAAATATCAATTATAAAATCCCCGCAAGTCAACTAAGGTCAACCCTTTAGGAAAAAGGTCAACAAACTCGCGGGTATGATATAAATGATTCTGAGCAAGTGATCACCCGCGTCGTTCTCCCAACGAGGCGTGAAATGGAGAGTCGAAAGTCGGTTTGATATTTGATGTAGAATAACCAAGATTTGAGTTGGTTTTGTTTCTACTGGGAAAAAACAAGTAAAGGAAACTTAATCTAAACGAATTTAAAAACGTAACGGGAACGTAAAACGCGACTCGGAACACTGAAAACCATACCCAACACCATGACAATACTCCTAACCCCCCCCCCCCCCCCCCCTACCACCTCCGCATAATTTCACATTTTCCCCTATATAATCCTAAATGATAAAAGAAAATTTTAAAAAAAGGAATTATATTTTTTTTGCTTTTTATTTTATTTATTATGAATTAAAAACTGATTTAATCTAAATTAATTATTAAAAATACCAAATTAATTTATAAAATTATGAAAAATTCAGGGAAAGTACTTTATGCTATGAAGAATGCAAAAAAAAAAATAAGACTTTAAAAAACTGCTTAAAAATAAGCAGTTATTAAGCAAATAAGGTTAATAAGCAAAACTGGAAAAACAACCTTAAATAATAAATGTTGCGAACGTATAAATGAAAAAGACCTCAGGGCAGTTGGTGAGTGTGTGGTATGCTAAGGTGTTTGTGTGTGAAGGGAGAGGTCACAGGTTCGACCCCTGTGGCCTCTCTTTTTGAATTTTTTTTTTTCAATTTTCTTTTTTTAAAACTTAAAGAACAGACAAAAATAAGCAACTTTTAAAACTACAACTTTTTATGAAACTTAATATTAAGCTGGAAATAAGCTGAAGAAAAAGACATATTGGCTTTTACTTACTAAGTGGAAACAAGCTAACTGTTGGGACTTTTAGAGGACTCAATAAGCTAAGGAAGTGCAAATGAGCTTATAACAGCTTATACCCTAGACCTAATAAGCACAAGAGACTAGGAATAAGCAATTAAAATAAACTAAAAAGCACTTAAAAAGATATAAAAGCAGATGGCAAAATAAAATAGTTTGAAAGGATTTTTTACAAAATTTAAGCTAAGAATAAGATAAAATAAGCACAAGAAATAACAAATAAGCTGAAACAAATGAACATCTAAACCTAATGAGCACTTAAGACAAGGAATATGCAAAATGAAATGAAGTAAAGCCCTTAAAAAGCACTAGGGACAGCAGCCATCAAAAATAGTTTTAAAAGGGCTATGCACCACTTTTAAGCTAAGCTTATGACCAAATAAGCAAAAGACATAAGCTATAAAGTAAAAACAGATTGAGTTTGGACACTCATAAGCACATAAAAGCAAAAATTAAGCAAACAAGAAAAAGATATAAGCTAGAAAAAGACCCAAGAAAATGGCAGGCTACCTAACATTTTTGGCTTTTTGGACTAACATGCACCTTAAAATTAAGACTCAAAAAGCCAAGATGAAATCAAATAAGCTAAAACCAGTAATACCCTAGGACTCAAATAAGCTAAAAATAACAAAGACAATCAAGGTTCATGGCTGCAATCAGCTGACATCATGGGCTTTCTAAAAACAGACTTAGAAAACTAAATTTCCTACTTGACAAAAATTTAGAACTAATAAGCTAGGAAAATAAGCTATAAAGCAAAAATAGGTTAAGAGACATGCTTAATTAAGCTGACTAAATCCTGTAAAGCAAAATCAAAGGGCTTATTAAGCCAATAAGCTCAAAATATTAGTTATGCCAAACACCCCTTTAAGCTATGACAACCCATTTTTAAGCTTAAATAGAACAAACTAAGCTTTGAATTGCTTAAAAAGATTAAGAACTAAGATAATTAAAGACATTTAAGCAAAGACTAAAGAGAAATAAGCACTATATTAAGCTGAGACTGAATGAGCAGATTAGGACATTTAAAGGCAGAATAAATGAAAACTAAATATAAGCTATCTTAAAACTATCAATTCAACATATTAGGCTATTTTTAGACTAAATAAGCATTAATAAGCAAGCAGTAAGCAGAAATCAGCAGAATAAGTAATGCAACAGTAAATAAGCTGAAAATGAGAAAACAAAGTATACCTTGATCCCTTGCATCAAACAGGGATTATTATAACCTAATAAGCTCTAATATCCTACCCAGCTTTTAAATAAGCAATCTAAAAACCCATAAGCTCATCCATGGCTAGCTTATCTTCCAGCTTATTTATTTCACTCTTCAACACAGTAAATCAATTATAAGCTCAAATAGCTTGTACATGCTCGTTTTAAACTTATACAAGCTTTTTTAGGTGGAGTATGAGCTTATTGTAGCTTATTCTGGATAGTTATCAAAGATTTTACTTGGAAATTTAAAAGTTAAAAAAGGATTTTATAGAACATTATTTAAAAAAGTTGAAATTTCAATAAAATATTAAAAGGTACAATGCATATAAAAGGAAAATCAAAAAGGATATAAAGCAATTTAAAACAATAAAGCTCCTAAAGCTACTCCTTCAAGAACTAAAAATGGTCAGTTCTATTTATAGCCGAATTTGCATCTCAGCTTGTGTTTGTTGTGCTAGTTATGTGAGTAGCTTCATAAGCATCATCTCAGCCCTCCATTAGTCTTGTCTACCAAGTCTTTTCATCACAGCCCTTAATCTTTGTCTACAAATCATCACCCAATAAGAATTTGAGGGATTGCCAACATGTAATTTGTTGTTTTGTGGTTTGGTGAGTGGGTTTGTGATGTTTTGTCATGGGGTGAAGGTGAGAGTGATGGGTTTAGAGTGTAGTAGCAGGGTTGCAGTTTGGGGAAGAGAGTGAACAGTGACAGGTTGAGTTTTGGCGCGTATTTGGTTTGGGTTTGAATGTTGTCAACTTTGGTCCCTGGTGTTAAGTGGTTGTTGCATTGTTAGTCCTTCAAAGACTAACAATGTTAGTCCTTGAAGGACTAACAGTGTAAGGGGTTAACGGATAGACATGGCTAATGACTTAACAGTCGTTAGATGTTACTAGTGTTGTTGGGCTGCTTGTTTGTTGGGCCTCATTTGCTTTGGCAGATTTGGCTAATAAGCCCAAGTGGTATCAAGGGGGGCCCTTATATTAAGACATTTGTTTAAATAGCTTCTGGGCTGATTCGGACCAAAGATGGGTGCGGAGGCCCAATTTAAGTATTTCTTCGGTTTCGGCTTTGACTTTGACTTTGTCGGGTTGACTTTGACTTTTTCGGTTGACTTTGACTTTTTCCGCTCTTTCCTGTTCTCGTGCTCGGTTTTGTTCGTAAAGGCTTGGTTTTTGTCTATCTGTCGAATATCCGTTTCCTGCACAATATAAGTGAAAAACCACAGGATACAATTGTATTTTTGTATGTTTTTGTCCTGTTTGAAGCCGTTTTATCGGATTGAAATAAATGGTAGGTGTAATTAAGCACATTACCAAATTCTCTCATCTATTCTATTGGGTGTCCCACGCAATGATAGTAAATATCCGCTCTAGAAAACCAAAATTTCTATAACCCTTAACTAACTTACCTATCAAAGTAGCTAAGTGTTCATCAAGGGGAATTAAAAAATTCTTAGTTTTGAAAACGCCCCATTTTTACCATTTTTATAAATCTACACTTATTACCATACATATTTTTGTATTTTTTCTTTTTCTCATTTTTTGTACTTTTCTTTTTAAGCAACTAACTAACATGTTTGACTTTCGTTATTAACCATTAGGGTCATAGAACAAGACGCATTTTAATCCTAAAATGCCCAAGAAGGATAAATTCATCGTTCCTGACTTTTCACTCGTCCCAAACCATGCTTAAAAACGAAATCACCGTTAAATATAAGTTAAGATGCTAACACTACTCATATTTATAACTTGTGAACTTTTACTACCCGACAATTTATTTTTATCTTAGGTGGATTGCTTAATCTTCAAATTTCAACCATCGATAACGTTTTGCACAAAAGTTATGCGTCACGTTCAACCCAAAAAGTAAATGAGTTTGAAGGCGAGATTTTCCCATGTAGCGACTTCGTATCGGCACCATCCCAACCTTGCGGCTTATTAACCAGGCTTTTGAAACCCCACGAGACTAGTATTGGGACTACCGGACCTTTCGACTTTTTTTAAAATCTTCGGTTTCCCCGTTTTACAGACTTATTAAAAATGAAATTAGTCTTTAGTTCGGAAAGCTTTTTAAATTTAAGAAAAAGATATTTTCCCTATATTATTAAATTCATATTTATTACACTTATTATAATTACACTCCTTTAATACTAAGGGAATCTCGACACTTTTAGAGGTTTGGCAACATGGTTTGTGAACCGTGACAAAAACAGCAAGTGCAGCAAACTTTTATCTCCGGTTCGGATAATTATTCTTACTATGGGCATTCTTTTGAAGACTGCCACATCGGTTGTGAGCCGGCAAGAGGCAGTAAACTTTTATCAGCCCACAGTTTATAATTATTATTGTTACCTCATCATTTTTTTTTCTTTTTTTAATATTACCTACGTTATATAGACGAAGTTATTTTAGAAAAATTTCAAGGATAAATTGAACTAGACAAAATGTTATTGACTATACATTTCAAAATTGTTTGATTTAAGTTTTAATTTCAAAAAATAGCACGGATATTAGTCCGGTTAGAAGCTTATGGTAGAGAAAAGCCACAAACTACACTTATGAGCTCTTAAGATTTCTAACTAATCCTTGTTTAGCATCCAACTCATACTTAACTCTATCATTTTTTGTTCTTCGCGAATTTAAAATCTTTAATAAAAAGATTTCGCGGAAATGCTTCTTAGTTTATCAAGTTATTAGAACAAGGCGTAGAGTCTCAACAGCTCGGATCGAGTCAAATTTATCTTTTTCACTACTCAGAAGGAAAGTCTATATAGTGACAAAAACACTTGCTTTTTTTTGAATAATTTTAAAAATTTTTTCATTTTGTGTTGTGGTAAAAAACTGGAGTACATAAAAAAACGACTGCATCACATTCAAATTCGATAGATCCCCCCCCCTCCCCCCCCCCCCCCCCCCCCCCCCCTCCACATATAGGAATGAACTTGTCCTCAATGTTTTAAGCAGGGTCTCTAGTATTAACCTAAAGCCGTTTATCTAAGTCATGCTCAAAGCATAACGTTAGTCGATAAGATTTGGATATTGGGATCCCAAATATGAAGCTGAGGATATGAGGCTCGATTGTGAAGTAAGGACAAAAACTGCGAGCACTGAGATTGGCTTCAAAATCCGGGCAATCTGTGCTTAAAATCCGGGGGGCAATCCTGTACATACAACAAAAACAGGAGTAAGGTAGAGGGAGCCTCCTCACAACACACCTTATCATTAATGCTACTATAGGATAAGAATGGGGTACAACCACGAAGCGCTTATTTTTTGTTAACCGAGTTTGGCCTTGACTCGATCCCCCCATACTTGAGCTGGTCAAGGAGGATATAAATGGAGAAACGGAACATCCAAGATAGGAATGTTCTCTCCATGAATCAACATCGGGGTTTTATGATGAAAAAGCTTGGAAGCTTTTAAAGGCCCCGATGTGATAAGAAGACGGAGATTTTCCTTTGAAGCAAGATACACCGTGATTAAAAACTTTGTTCTTCATTTTCGGATATGAAAATGGAAGTAAAGTAGCAATACAGGGGAAAAAAGTAGCAAGCAAATCTTGTGGGATTCGAGCTTCATATGCATATCTCCGGATCGAAATCTATGGTTTCTAATCTCCGGAAGGAGAAGGAATCAAACCCATCAAAGATCGAATTCTGAGCTCATTATGAGAAGGAATGAAGTCGAAATCCTATGAGGGTGGGATGGGTAGCAAAAATATTAAGCACATCAACGGGGATGTTCTTCACAACATACAATGTCATGAATCTCCGTAATCAGGATATAATCAACTTGAAATTATTCGAACTCGGGGAGTGAAGTAGGAACTTCATTGTCACCTTCGAGGGTGTAATCAATCACTCTCAATACCCGGTGGTATTGAGTCATCGACCGGAAAATATATCGATCTTTTCCCTAAGAGAGTCAACTTCCTCAATGGGGTTAGGAAATGTGGGAAGAGACTGATGTCGTATTTGGATTTGCAGGGAAATATTTGTCGGACGACCGGGGAGATGGAATTATCGTTATAGCAACTCTCCAAAAGAACTAATATTTTCTCGTGTTCTCCTATTAACACTTTCTGGAGGGAATTGTTATGAGTTCACGGCGAACTCAGCGAGGAGATAATCAATCTTGGGAGAGGAAGCCATCAAAGTATCACGATTGAATAATGATTCAAGAAGATAAGACTCGGCTTATCATCACGATCACTTTTTCGGAGTAGAATCAGAGGTCCTTCATTATGGATTACGGATTTTATTAATACTCACTCGAAATGATTCCTCGGTCTAAGATCAAAAAGAGGGTTTGTATAAGTTTTAAAACTCATTTCAGTGGCTGATTAACCTCTCATGACTTAACACGTCATCACTAGAGGTTAGAGACGTCAAAAGAGAGGATTGGAAAAGTTGAAAAATTTTGACGTTTGAGGAATCATCACATCTCGGGCACATCTCACTCCTTTCGATATCGAAAAAAATCCTCGGACCTCTTTTAGGATTAGGGGACTAAGGTTCTCATCACTAGACTTTATTACTTCGTCGTTTCATTGCTGGAATAGTGTCAAGATGGCTCATCCTCATTATGAGAGAGTCGTAATCGGTAATGTCGTGTGTGGGTTTGCATAGTTTAATCCTCGTCGATCATCATCATCATCATCATCATGTAGGTGGGTCGGAAATTCCAACTCGGGTATTATTATCTCTGCCAATCCTCGTGAATTTTTTGCACATTCATCAATGAAGTTTACGATATAACTCTAGTCAACACATCGGTTGATCTGGCTTTGTCTTCAAAAGCATGCTCAAATTTCTGAATGTCTTCCCATGCTGTGCGATACAACCTTTTGGCTGTTTCATAAAAAGATAAATCGTTTTTTTAAAATTTCTAGAAAGTTTGCACAGAGTTATTGGTTTTCTGTTTATCTTGCTAATATCCATACTTATTTCTTGGGAGGTATGATGAACGAGGAATTACTGCGTGGATTGAGTATTAATGTTATCCGTCCGTTCCTCTGCTAGCAATTCTGCATAAGTTTTTTCTCGAATTGGTATTGTTGATGGACGGGGTACTGCGGGGAGTTGAAGATGGTCAAAACCCGGGGAGAATTTCAGATAATCATAACAATTTTGGTTCAACGGTTGACATTGAAAAGTTTCGTGAGGACCCCCGCAGTTTTCACAACAAGGATATTGTTGTGGATAACTTTGAAAATTTTGTGGGAAATTAAAGTCTTGATTGTAACACGGTTCTGGATTGTAGATAAACGGAACTTGAGGTGGACAATCGTAACAATAATGAGCATCGTTCCCACAAAACTCACAAGAATACGTTTGGGGTTGTGGAGGTGGGTATGAAAAATCGGAAGAAAAGAGGATTATCAAAAGATTGATCGAATCATAAAAGAAAGAATTTCGTTCCTGAATTACGAATTAAAGCAAATATCCATCTCGAAGATCATTACCACACCGCTCGCAAGTACACCGTTGACACGGGTGACCATATAATGGTTCTCCACAACCAACGCATAGGACAAATGTCGACATTAAGAATTAAAAATGAGAGGGTTAAGAAAAGAATTAAATGGTATAGAAGAAAAAGAAGATTATTTTTGGGATTTTTAAGTTTTTTAAACAATTCATTTTATTAGAGGACAAAACAATGAGATCGAATAACTTAAACCAATAATCAACTTGTTTCACGGTAGCTCTCTAAAAGAAAAAATAAAAAAGAACCGCACAAGGAGCGGAGGGAGGAGCGGGAAAGCGCGAAGCTATTAAAAACCTTCTCCTTTCGGGTCGTAGTTCCTTGGAACAACCCTCCTTATACCCCTCTTATAGTTTGTTAATCTCTTAAAGGTGAGCCGTACTTCACAAGTGACACAAAGGCAAGTTTTGAATCTTTGGTTTGGGAACTTATTATGATAATGCTCAAGTTGAGAGCATTATATTGATGATGATTTTTATTATTTAAAGACAATGTTTTTATGTTTTTGATTTTTCTTGTTTTTATATACTAATAAAAGAAAATGAAAAATATTTTTGTATTTTTATATTTTTATAAAGAAAATAACTTCACAAGGAAGGATCTTCAAAGCACTAATTGTCAAACGTCGAAACGACAATCGCTTACACTCCTCCCCGGCAGCGGCGCCAAAATGATAATCACCTTTTTAGGGGTAATTATATATCAAATAGTATAATAAAATATCAAATATAAAATCCCCGCAAGTCAACCTAGTCAACCCTTTAGGAAAAAGGTCAACAAACTCACGAAGTATGTTATAAATGATTTCCTGGGCAGTGATATCCCAGGTGTTTCCCAACGAGGCGTGAAATGGAGAGTCGAAAGTCGGTTTGATATTTGATGTTTGAATAACAAGATTTTGATTGGTTTTCTGTTTCTATGGGAAAAACAAGTAAAAGGCAACTTAAATCTAAAACGAATTTAAAAACATAAACGGGAACGTAAAAACGCGACTCGAAAATCTAAAACATGAAATTTTAACCCTACACATGAAATTTTAAATTTATAAATCTAAATGATAAAAAGAAAATTAAAAAAAAAGGTTTTTATTTTATTTTGACTTTTATATTATTATTATGAATTAAAAACTCTAATTTAATCTTAATTAATTATTAAAATACTAAACTACTTTATAAATTATGAAAAAATTCAGGGAAAAGTACTTTACGCTATGAAGAATGCAGAAAAATAAGACTTTAGAAAAAATGCTTAAGAAATAAAGCAGTTAGTAAGCAAATAAGGTTAATAAGCAAACTGGAAAAAAAACAACCTTAAATATATAATGATGCAAACGTATAAATGAAAAAGACCACAGGGCAGTTGTGATTGATGTGGTGATGCATAAGGTGTTTGTGTGGTGAAGGGGAGCGAGGTCACAGGTTTCCGACCCTTTGGCCTCTCTTTTTTAAAAATTATTTTTTTTTTTTTCATTTTTCTTTTTTTATACAAACTTAAAGAAAACGGACAAATAAGCAACTTTTTAAAACTAAACTTTTTATGAAACTTAAATTATTAAGCTGGAAATAAGCTCTGAAGAAAAAGACGATTGGTTTTACTTACTAAGAGGAAAGGAAACAAGCTAAAGGTTGGGACCTTTTAGAGGACTCAATAGCTAAGGAAGTGCAAGATGACGCTTATAACCAACTTATTACCACTAGACCTAATCAGACAAGAGATAGGTAATAGCAATTAAAATAAACTAAAAGCACTTAAAAAGATATAAAGCAAATGGCAAAATTAAAATTTTCGTTTGAAAGGAATTTTTCCAAAACTTTAAGCTAAGGACTACGATTAAAATAAGCACAAGAAATAACAAATAAGCTGAAAACAAATGAACATCTAAACCTAATGAGCACTTAAGACAAGGAATAAGCAAATGAAATGAACTAAACCCCTTAAAAAGCACTAGGGACAGTCGCCATCAAAAATAGTTTTAAAAGGGTTATGCACCACTTTTAAGCAAAGCGTATGACCAAATAAGCAAAAGACGTAAGCTATAAAGTAAAAATAGATTGAGTTTGGACACTCATAAGCACATAAAAGCAAAAATTAAGCAAACAAGAAAAAGATATAAGCTAGAAAAAGACCCAAGAAAATGGCAGGCTATCTAACATTTTTGGCTTTTTGGACTAACATGCACCTTAAAATTAAGACTTAAAAAGCCAAGATGAAATCAAATAAGCTAAAACCAGTAATACCCTAGGACTCAAATAAGCTAAAAATAACAAAGACAATCAAGGTTCATGGCTGCAATCCATCTGCACATATGGGCTTCTAAAACAGACTTAGAAAACTAAATTTCCTACTTGACAAAAATTTAGAACTAATAAGCTAGGAAAATAAGCTATAAAGCAAAAATAGGATAAGAGACATGCTTAATTAAGCTGACTAAATCCTGTAAAGCAAAATCAAAGGGCTTATTAAGCCAATAAGCTCAAAATATTAGTTATGCCAAACACCCCTTTAAGCTATGACATCCCATTTTTAAGCTTAAATAGAACAAATAGCTTTGATTTGCTGTAAAAGATTGAGAACTATGATATTTATAAGGACTTTGTGCAAAGACTAAAGAGAAATAAGCACTATATTAAGCTGAGACTGAATGAGCAGATTAGGACATTTAAAGGCAGAATAAATGAAAACTAAATATAAGCTATCTTAAAACTATCAATTCAACATATTAGGCTATTTTTAGACTAAATAAGCATTAATAAGCAAGCAGTAAGCAGAAATTCAGACAGGAAGAAGTATGAAACAGTAAATAAGCTGAAAATGAGGAAAACAAGTATACCTTGATCCCTTGCGTCAAACAGGAATTTTTAACCTAATAAGCTCTAATATCCTACCCAGCTTTTAAATAAGCAATCTAAAAACCCATAAGCTCATTCATGGCTAGCTTATCTTCCAGCTTATTTATTTCACTTTCAAAACTGTCAAATCAATTAATAAGCTCAAATAAGCTTGTACAAGCTCGTTTGAACTTATAGAAGCTTTTAAGGTGAGTATGAGCTTATTGTAGCTTATCTGGACAGCTTATCAAGATGCTTACTTGGAATTTAAAAGTAAAACAGGATTTAAAGAACACTTATTTAAAAAACTAAAATTTCATTAATATTAAAAAGAGTACAATGCATATAAAAAGGAAATACAATAATCAAAAAGGAAATAAGCAATAAAACAATAAGCTACCCTAAAGCTACTCCTTAAGAACTAAAAATGGCTAGTCTATTTATAGTCGAATTTGCATCTCAGCTTGTGTTTGTTGTGCTAGTTATGTGAGTAGCTTCATAAGCATCATCTCAGCCCTCCATTAGTCTTGTCCACCAAGTCTTTTCATCACAGCCCTTAATCTTTGTCTTCAAATCATCACCCAATAAGAATTTGAGGGATTGCCAACATGTAATTTGTTGTTTTGTGGTGTGGTGAGTGGGTTTGTGACGTTTTGTCATGGGGTGAAGGTGAGAGTGATGGGTTTGGAGTGTAGTAGCAGGGTTGCAGTTTGGGGAAGAGAGTGAACAGTGACAGGTTGAG
This sequence comes from Tanacetum coccineum, assembly GCA_026074375.1. Classification (NCBI taxonomy): domain Eukaryota; kingdom Viridiplantae; phylum Streptophyta; class Magnoliopsida; order Asterales; family Asteraceae; genus Tanacetum; species Tanacetum coccineum. Next base: position 18,534 of record BQNB010049599.1, on the reverse strand, counting down.
TTTTGGCGCGTATTTGGTTTGGGTTTGAAAGTCGTCAACTTTGGTCCCTGGTGTTAAGTGGTTGTTGCATTGTTAGTCCTTCAAGGACTAACAATGTTAGTCCTTGAAGGACTAACGGTGTAAGGGGTTAACGGATGGACAGGGCTAGCGACTTAACAGTCGTTAGATGTTACTAGTGTTGTTGGGCTGCTTGTTTGTTGGGCCTCATTTGCTTTGGCAGATTTGGCTAATAAGCCCAAGTGGTATCAAGGCTTATATAAGCCTTTGTTTAAATAGCTTAATGGGCTGATCCGGCCCATTAGATGGGTGCGGGTTGGCCCATTAAGTATTTCTTCGGTTTCGGCTTTGACTTTGACTTTGTCGGGGTTGACTTTGACTTTTTTCGGTTGACTTTGACTTTTTCCGCTCTTTCCGTTCTCGTGCTCGGTTTTGTTCGTAAAGGCTTGGTTTTTGTCTTTTTGTCGAATATCCGTTTCCTGCACAATATAAGTGAAAACACACAAATACAATGTATTTTTGGTATGTTTTTGGTTGTTGTGCCGTTTTATCGGTTAGTCATCTGACTATATTCTATTCAACCCCAAAATCACAAATCCACCATAAGTTTATGTGTAATTAAGCACATACCATTTATGTGTTAACAAGAAGACATAACAATGTTACTACATACTTTATGTTATAAGTCATTGATTAATTCAAGGACTTTATAATTACGTCTTAACAAGTAAACATAATTATACTAACTAAAGTAATCATGAACACAAACTCTTGATTCAATGGTAATTTCAAGTTAATTTCATACTTCATAATCATGATTATATAACTAACCATAATTATTTTGACTAAATCATATAGTCAATAAGTTGAAGTATCTTTATATTATATCTTGACTTTTAAATATAATAGGGCAACAAACATCTTGTGTGTTTAAGTCCTAGTAGATTTACTAGCTTTCTTACCTTGCGGTTAAGAGAAACTAATTAATCATATTGTTATATGTTGTTCCTTGCACACACTTAGGATTTCTCCTACTTGTGTACGGGACAACATTACCTAAAGTAGACAAACCATACGACAAGCGTTCGATTGTTTAAACAATATGATAGTGTCATAGATATTACAAGTAGATTTCAAACCATAATGTTGAATAAGGAATTGTGGATTATTATTCTATAGATAACGTTTCGGAAAGCAACATCGGAAAGGCAACGTGTTATCTATAAAATAAAATGCAATCTTCCTTTAGACAATGGTTGTTCATATTCGGAAAGTAATATATTATTTCAAAGCAAGCTAGAAATAATATGAGCAACTCACAAGGAAAGGGACAACATTACATGACTGTCTTTTCAGTTAATAAAACGCAAAGCTCCCACTTGATCTGTCAACATTTTAAGTGTTACATCACTAGTAGATAGCAAATAGCGATCTATTTACTTTCCTACTCTCTTAAAATGCCTACAAGTAGCAATGTACTTAGGTATTGCACAGAGTGTATGGTGTTCTACTTATGTAGATGAGGGACTAGCCATCATGTATTCATTAACTTGAATATTTAGCATGCATTTCCTCCTTAATCTGTCTGTCTAACCACAAGGGTGTTTAGCACTATAAGGAATGAAATGAGTCCAAGAAAATACCTAGAAGACCTGCTAGTAATTTTCTTTACTCGTTGCGGCTTAAACTCATACATCGTGACAAGTGCAAGACGTCATTATTTTGGTAGCTATAGACAAAATGTACTCTAGTTACACAAAGTAATATATCTTTTAAAGATTTCAGAACCGGAAAAGGGTAATGAAAGATTGAAAGTGAGTTTAAATATAATTGAGAAAATGGAAGAGCCAGATGTTGAATCTTTCTTTTTCGGCCCAATGGTTGGTTCTGCGTCTTTGCTTAGCTTTCTCTTTTTTAACCCTCGGTCTGATCCAGTGGAAGGGTCTTCATCTTTGTCTTTGTCTTTGCGGCTTCGCTTCAAGGAATACACATCATAAAGAAAGAAAGGAAATCATTGTGAGCGCGTAAGATTTTTTCAAACCATCATACAATCTCGATGTTCGAGAGCCGTCAGATATACCTCTTTTTTTCTCCATCTGTCGAGAAGAATCTCTTCTACAATTTTCTTTGGGGGGGAATAAGGGGGTACTTTAACTAAATTCCATGTAAGTGGTAAGAAGCATCCTCATAAGTAAGATTTGGTTGATAAGACACCTTTGCTAGAGTAACTCATCACTTGATTCCTTTAATCAACTTTTTCGATCACGAGGTGGTGTGGATAGTTATGACACTTCCTTGGGTAGAATCTGAGGCAGCTGATCTTTTACTTGCTCTTTGATTCTTGCCGTGAGAGACTCTGAAAGGAAGTTCATGAATTCTTCTTTGGTTTCTCCCAACCTTGTGTCTAGATGTTCATCAACTAAAGATGTCACTTGAGTGTGTAGAGGGTCCTTTTTAATTTTAGCAACTTCTTTTTCCAATGTTGTTATTCTATTGTTGAATCGAAAGACTGATGCGAAGTCAGGAAGATTAGATAGAGGATTTGTAGTTTCAATTGTCGGTGGTGGTGTGGGAGTTGACACAAGAGGTGGAGGAGTGAAGGTATGTAAAGATTGAGGAATGGTTGTGATGACAGAAATAGGTATAGGAAGTAGTGTGGTAGTTTGAGTATTTGGTACCTCATGCTGAACTGAAACGTCAAATAGAGAAACGATTTCTGCATCAGTATGAGGAATATCTGAAAAATTTAGGAATTTTGATGCCAAGTCGGATAAACGAGAAGAACTAGTAGCGGGAACTTCAGTCTTCTTTGTAACAGTAGAAATTGTCACATGAGCATCTTCAACAACTTGTTCTTGAGTAGTCTCTAAATTTTCATTCCCTTGTTGAGCGTCAATCATTTCAACATCAACACCTTCACCTTGAACAAACCACTTACCAGTCTGATGGACTCTTAATCTTCCTACTCTTACGTCTACATCATCATCAAATTGGTCGGTAGTATCATCCATTCTCTTATCTTCATCACTTTCAATCTCATCATCTTCAGATTCATTTTCTTGATCAACTTCCTCCTCTTCTTAATTATCATCATCAGATTCATCTACTTGCTTTGAATCATCAGATTCTTGCTCTCACTTTCATTCTCCTACTCACTGCTTTCATCCTTCGATTCTTGTTCATCATTGCTGTCATCTTCATCATTACCCCAAGACTCTGATTCACTCTTAGTAGAGTCATCTTCTGTCACATCGGGAACCCCTAGTTTATCACCAGTTCCTTCACTTGTGATGGTAGGAGTGATCTTTTCAACACTTAGGGGTTTTGCGGCACCTGTACCGGAACCACTAGGATGTGTCTTGTGAAAATCCCTTAAGCTCTTCTTTCTCACTTCTTTCAGCAAAGCCTTTTCAGTTAAGCTATTTTAGATAGCAGCTCAATTCCTTTACCATGAGCAACATCCACCTTTTCCTTTTCCTTTCCTTTAGACTTTTTTTCCATCGGAGGCTCTTTGATGACAATACCTGTTGTTGGCTTAGTTGAAGACTTCTTGGCTGATCTCTTAACTCGTTTGCCTTTTGTGACAAGTTCTTCATCTACATGAACTAGATCACTGTCCTTCTTAGTTGAGAGGCTTTGTGGGGGGATTCTGGGGAGGGCTTGATTTTCTAGCAATCTTGGAGGTACAACACCTATAGCAATTGCCAAGATGAAGCCTGTAAAAGCCTTGGATTCCTTCATCTCAGGACTGGTCAAACATTCAGGTATAATAGCTCCATAGATCTGAGATGCTTCTTTTCTTGAAACAAATCTTAAGGTGTTAATCAAGTATTCATCCTTTGAGGTGTGCACCCCAATCTTGTTTCTCTATGAAAGTGTCTTGTCTTGAATATAAAAGTGGTGAATGATAACTTTTATAAATCGGGGGTAATACATCTTTTCCTGCTTTTTGTAGACTTTATTGTCCAATCTGATAATAAAGTCCTTCCCAGAGATATTCCCCATAGTCTACATACTTTTGATGGTACATGCCCCAAAAGATTTGTGCTCGGGAAAGACAAACTTTGTCAAGACCACTAGTCTTTCCAGATAGGATTCTGTTGATAATAGCAGCAAAAGTTCTCCAAGGTTGATGCATCTGATTGATAACAACATCATTGATTAAATGATAACACCATATGAACCGAATCACTTAATGAAGATAAAGTGTCTTCTTCATAGAAGGGTAGAAGCAACAAAGTCACGACCCTGTACTCATTAGAATAACTGAAGAGTATCTCAGAAGACTTCCAAATTGATTTGAATCTTTTCTCTTTCAATCTTGAATCTGTAGAAGTTTGTCATGCTTGAAAACGCAGTTCCAAAATTGTGCATGTATACTCAGGGACATCACCAGTGATGAAAATGCAGGATAGCAGGGAGTAAAGTGCAAGATCATCCAAAACAACTTGAAAAGTTTCCTCCTTTTAGTATTTAATCCACATGGATTCTATTCCATTTTCATTTTCCAATGTTAAGTCGTTCTCTTTGGGAACCAGATCCAAGATCGCGCTGGGATTGTTGAGCAGTGGATGAAGTTCATTGATTACGCTGAAGAAGTTTTTCACAAACATTTCATATACAGAGCAATATATATAATATTGATAGACAATCTAGATCATGATTTAAGATTATTGATGCAAGACAGGGTTTACAACAGGGGACGGGCAAACAAATACAAGGCAACAAATTGATACACCTACATACAATGCAAAGAACTGATACACATGCAAACAGGATACACACACTCTCATATACCACATTGACTATAGGCAAACTAATGAAATCATGGCAAACACTTAAGATTTCTAAGGAAAAATACACCTAACTTAATCACTCAATGATAAGATAGGGATAAATTATACTTAGTTTAGGTTATGAGGTTGAATTACCAAGATTACTAGATTAATTCAATTAGAAAAAATCAAGTATAGTTTGCCTTAAGATAGAGTATAGATCGCCTGTAAAAACTACCTAGGTATAGATCGCATGTGTTAAAGATGCTTGTATAGATAACCTGTGTTAAACCTATGTGTATAGATCGCCTGAGTTAACCTATGTATTGATCGCCTGAATTAACCTATGTATTGATCGCCTGAGTTAATCTATGTGTATAGATCGCCTTAACAAATTTCAAGTATAGATCGCCTGTACAAAAGTGTATAGATCGCCTTTGTTATTTTTTCAGTATTGATCGCCTAAGAAAAACCATTTACGTATAGATCGCCTATTCAAAACATTTTCATAGCAATTTTTACCTTTTTAAGCATCTAACTTCACTCAAACATGATCATATAGCATCAATCTATCATTCTAACATCTTTAAAGCGCAAATTAACCATAAATATCTTGATTTAAGCCACATTCGTCCCACATGAGCTCGAAGCCTCATAATATTTCAAGATTTATCATATAAGCATGATTAAATACACTCAACAACTCTCAAACAGACAACAACGAAGTTTTAAACCCAAACCCATAAACTTTTACAAGTCCTTAACCAGTTTCTACAATTTCGAGTTCAAGAATTATTCAAAACTCATGAATGAGTTATCCCCATTAAAAACTGTTATGGGTACAACCACTAGACCCTTAATAGACCAAAACCCCTCAATTAATTTAACTTTTCATCCACCTTTTAAAGCGTCTTCAAGTTAGGTCTTAGGGTTTTTCGAGCAAAATTCTAAGTTAAGGTCAGATATGGAAGTTTTAGCATTGATAAGTGTACCTTTTAGCTTAATAACGAGAATGGGACCAATTTCTTGAAGGTCTTGTAAGTTAAAATTGGAGGAAAAAGGTTTATGAGTGTGTTTGTGTTCGTGTGTTTAACAAGGGCGGGGCAAGGGGGTGTTTATGTTTGAATCTTTTGAGATTTGGCATAAATGCCCCTTGAGGTTTAATAGCACTTCAAATTTTCTTTAAAAACTTATCTTAAGGCAAACACAAGTCTAGCAAAAGGCAAAACTAGTCCCTAAGGTTTAGTAAACAAGAAAAATTCACACAGTTTGCATTAATACCCCTATAAGATTAAACATATATCAAATAAAGCCCGATTGAGCTGACATTTATCAACTCCCCTTTAATTATTCACCCGACACCATTAAAACCTTTTCCGATTGACACCTTATTAATTATGAAGAAGATGATTTTGACAGTTTCTCCCCCTCAAATAATGACCCTTTTTCTATTGAAAAAGTTGTAGTCGCTATTTGATGGTTCAAAATTGTCTTAGAAAATGATGATCTGTTGAATCTGAAAGATGATTATTATTTATTTTGAAAATCAACACCCAAGAAAATAAGATTTCTCTTATTTGGACACATAAGCGCACTAACACCTACACTTATGAAATATAAGAAGCACGGGTTGTGAGGCAAAGTAATCACAAGCCTTTGCATGGTCATTAAGTAGACCATGCGCGAGAATAAATTCCCGTTGAGAAGACAAGTTTCCTTTTTGAAATACTTGCCTTTAAGATGATGACCGGGTTGCTATCTGAAATAATAGCAAGCCATTTTGGCATGTTTTGAAAGCTTTTTGAAACTTCTGCTCGAACTTCATTTACAGCCTCGTATCATTATTGAATGACATTTCTAAGGCCGTAAATGTTATCGATTTTCAGAAGACATGCCAGAGATAAAAAAAAATTATAATTTTCTGATTTTTTAATTGTTTCTTTTGTTTTTGTAAAATTTTATAAAAGGAAAATCATTTTGGATTTTTTATGTTTTCATATGTACATATATACAGGATATGAGTTACCACCATCACTCGTCCGTTTCCTCTGCCAGACGTTTCAATGTTTCTGGAGACATGCTTTTCATACCAAGCTTATCGATCAAGAAGTTAAATCTCTCTCGAGGCAACGGTTTAGTAAAGATGTCAGCCAGTTGGTATTCAGTCCGGACAAAGTATAGCTCCACGATTCCATTCTCCACTTGCTCCTTTATGAAATGTAGCGAATATTGAATGGCTTAGCTCTTGAATGTTGAACATTGTTGCAGCATAGAGCAATCACACTCTTGTTGTCGCAGTACAGAGGAATCTTATTGAATTTAAAACCATAGTTTGTTAGTTGTAAACGCATCCATAGGATTTGTGAGCAACATCCAGACAAGGCAATATATTCAACCTTTGTACTCGATATGGCAGTGCTTTTTTTGCTTTTTGGACGACCAGCTAACAAGTTTATCACCTAAGAACTGAGCGCTTCTCGATGTACTACGTCTAGTGTCCTGACACCCCGCGTGATCGGCATCTGCATAAGCTGTGAGTGACATATCGGTATCCTTCGAGTACCATAGACCCATGTTAATGGTTCCGTTAAGGTATCGAAAGATCCGTTTCACCGCTTGTAAGTGCTTTTCGGTAGGCTTAGCCTGATACCGGGCACATAAGCAGACAGCATAGTTAAGGTCAGGTCTACTGGATGTAAGATACATTAAGGATCCAATCATGCCACGGTAAAGTGTAGCATCAACTGGTTTCCCCTGTAGATCTTCATCCAGTTTCTTGCTTTCAATCATGGGTGTGTCGACAGAATCAGTAGAATGCAACCCATATTTTTTTAACAATTTCAGAAGCATATTTAGATTGGTTTATAAAGATGCCTCTGGGACTTTGAGATATTTGTAATCCTAAAAAGAATGACATTTGCCCCCATCATCGACATCTTGAACTTATTGGTCATCTGATTAGCAAACTCATCACACATGGCAGTATTAGTTGATGCAAATATTATATCGTCAACATAAATTTGTAAGATATAATATTAATATCTAATTTTTATTTAAAAACCAGTAATATGTCATTTCCAGCATGTTGTGAAGAGTATTAGATCAACTGCACCTTTGGAGAAATGTTGTAAGATCAGGAAGCTTGATAGCATGTCGTACCATGCACGTGGTGCTTGTTTAAGACCGTAGAGGGCCTTTTTCAGCTTATACACATGCGATGGGTTGTCCTGATCATCAAATCCTTCTGGTTGAGAAACATAGACCTCTTCTTTGAGCTCGCCATTTAAGAAAGCCATTTTGACGTCCATTTGGTAGATCGTCATATTCTTTTGAGCGGCATTTGCTATGAAGATATGGATGGCCTCTATTTTAGAAACCGGTGCAAATGATTCCTCAAAATCGATTTCCTCTTCTTGTCTGAATCCTTGAGCAACTAGTCTAGCCTTATTCTTTAGTACCCTACCAAATTCATCCGTCTTAACTTTATAAATCCATTTAAGTTTGATCAATAACACTTTATCTGGACACTACACCAATTCCCAAACTTGTAGCCTTTCAAATTCATGAATTTCTTCTTGCATTGCATCGATCCATAATGGTTCGGTCATTGCTTGTTTGAAGTTCTTTGGTTCTACAAAAGTTAGTAAGGCATCAAAATAACACCACATGGTGTCAGTTTGAAGTTGCTTTCTTGTAGAGATAAAGCGAGAAGGATCGCCAATCACGTTTGCTATAGGATGGTCCTTAGTCAATTTACCAAGGTGTTCAAATGGAGTGTGGGTTTGTCTCACATTCGATGATGATCCTTGAGAAGTTGATTCTTTATGAAGAGACTCATTAAGTGGATCATCATGAAAGATTAGTGTTTTTGGTCATTCTTCAAAACCTTGAAAAATGTTTAGAGATTGTTCTTGTTCTTGTGTTGATGGAGTACTTGATGATGGAGCATCCTGGTCAATGGAAGTTGACACAGGAGATTCGGCTAAAACCACAGCTCTCGGAGCAACAGCTTCTTGAACTAGAGAAATAGCAATTGATGGAGGAGTTAAGTATTCATCGAACATTGGTTGAAACAAGCGATCATAATCATCTCTTGGTGGTGGAATACAAGGTTGTTGAGAAACATGGTTTGGAACGAGTCCTGAACTGGATGTTGCAGGAGTCATAGAATGAAGCCCGGGTCCTGAACTGAATTATTCAAAAGCCATTGCTGTCAGCTCATCGAATGTCACATGAATTGTTTCAATAATTTTTAGGATTCTTTTGTTGTAGATTCTAAACGCTTCCTTTGCGGGCGCATAACCAACAAAAATACCAATGTCATCTTTTGCATCTAATTTACCCAAGTCGTCATTGTCATTGGTAGGATAACAAAGTGCACCAAAGACATGAAAGAATGATAAATCCGGTTTCTTATCTTGCATAAGCTCATATGGAGTTTTGTTGTATCGACGGCGGATTAATGAACGGTTTTGGGTGTAACAGGCTGTTTTGATTGCTTCGGCCCATAAAAATAATGGAGCTTTAGAAAATTTTAACATTGTACGAGCAGCTTCTACAAGAGTTTGGTTTTGCCTTTCGACAACGTCGTTCTGCTAGGGAGTGCGGGCAACAGATGTTTGATGCGAGATGCCAACATTTTCATAAAATTCATGAAGTGTCTAATTGACAAATTCAGTTCCATTATATGTTCGAACATTACGGACGGTGGCATTCAAATGAACTTGAATATTTTTAATGCATTTAATGATGGCTTTAGGAGCTTCATCTTTTGTCCTCAAAAATCTGACCCAAGTAAATCTTGAGTAATCGTCAACAATCACTAAGATATACCTTTTCCCGTTAATACTTGCCACACGCATCGGGCTGCACAAATCCATATGCAAAATATATAGTTTCTCCTGGTTAGTATCTTCAGCTTTGGGTTGATGAGAGGATTTCTTGCTTTTTCCTAATGCATATGCTAAACACAAATGATCTTTCTGAAATTTAAGCCTTGGAATGCCTCGTGCAAAACCGTCTTTAGCTAGCTTGTTAAGAGTACCAAAGTTGAGATGCGATAAACGACGATGCCATAACCAGCTCTTAGTCTTTGACGCTTTGGATATAAGACAGATCAGAGATGTTTTAAGCATGTCATCAAGAGAAATTATGTACAAATTTATGTCACGGGATCCTGAAAGTAGATCAACACCTTCTAAATTACAAATAAAGCAAGTGTTTTTCTAAAATGCAACTTCCAGATCCACGTCGCAAAATTGACCAACAGAAAACAAGTTATGTCCAAGCCCCTCGACATAGTATACTTTAGAAATAGTAACATTTCCTAGTTGATAGTCACCATACCCTATAATCCTTGCAATATTGTCATTCCCGAATTTAACTGTACCTAGAAATTTACTAACAAAGTTCATGAGTTGAGAGCGGTTCCCTGTCATATGTTTCGAACATCTGGAGTCCAGATACCAGAGAACAATCTGGACAACCTGTCATGACAAGAGAAGAAGAAGATAGAATATCTGTAGCATTGGGATCCCAAGTATGATTGGGTTTTGAGTGGTTAGCATTCTTAGATTTTACAATCTTAGCTTTTTTACTCGAACCTACATTTTTAACATTTTTGGGTTTCTTGCTGTAGACTTTAAGCTCTAGTTTTTGTGTTTCAACTGAGTGGGAAGTGGTTTTCTTAGGAGTTATTACGTTAGCTGAAGTGATCCTAGTTAATGGGCACGAGTTACCAACTATTGTGAAAGTCACCATGTTGGTTTCCACTTAAGTACCTAACTTCTGTAAAGACCATGCCCGTAGTTTTCATAATATTTTGTTTTTTCTATTTCCTAGCAGATTTAGCACGGCTATTTCACATTTTTCCATAAAAATCAAGATAAGACACATATCAGGAACACATTCAAACATAGATTCTTACCATAGTAGCACAAATTAGGTTCATAATTCGAATTTTAACAGTGAATGCTTAACATTAACATCACAAATAGATTCAACAACACTATTCTTTTTATTAACTTTCCTGGGTTGGGCTTCTACATTATTCTTCATGTTCCTACTTGATATTCGCGAGATCCTATCATTTTTTTATTGCCTGTAGGCTTTGATTCGCAATTACTAGTAGAACACTTCAATCATGTAGGAGACAACACATGTGTGTTAGAATCTGATGTTGTAGATGACTCTACCTGTTTAATGTTGCTTGAAAATGTGAGAGGTTCAGCAAACCTAACTTTCTTGACATTGTTTTTGGGTGTGACGGCAACCTTTTTTGCATTAAGTTTAATCGCATTAGGGCACGTATCTTGAACATATACAAGTAACTCCTGAATTCGTTAGGCATGCTTACGGGCAAAGTCTAACTCTTTATCTAAAGGTTGTTTTGCTTTAGCTTGTTCGACTATTCCCTAAAGAATATCAGCTTGTTCCTGAGTGTACTTAAAGTAATTTATGTGAGCTTCCCTATTTTGCAATAACCTAGGAGTGGCAGGTTCTAAGTCTAGCTTGAAAATTCCTGGAAACAATAGATTTTTTTTTTTTTTTTTAATATTTTTTACCCCCATTTTTTAAAAAAAAAACCCCCCCCCCCCCCCCCCCCCCCCCCCCAAACCCCCCACTGTTTGCGTGGTATTTGTGTAGCAATATCAACAATTTTTTCCTTTTACTTGTTGTAAATTGTTTTTCAATGACGTTATCACAAAAACCTTATCTTGAATTCGAGCTTTTAAATACTCATTTTCAGCAGATTTTAAGTTCAGTTTATCAATTAAAGAGTCACTCTGTTCTTTAGTGCGAACACGTATCTTTTTGATTGAGTCAGACTGCTCTTTAAAAACCTGTTTCACATGATTAATTTCATTACAAAGACGCTCGTTTTCCAAAAGCAATTTTGCCACACTATTTTCCAGTTCCACATTTTTGGTCTCTATTTTACGATAATCATAATTGACATTCTTGTCCTTGAACTTTTCTCTCATTTTACTTTTATTAATCCTTCTAACTTACAATATGGTTGTGTCTTTGTCTGGTAGGAGCTTTAAAAATTATTTTTTCAAATAAATTTCTAGATTTCGAGAGCATTTTTATTATCACTAGAATCATGTTTTCGAAAAATTTGTTATTAAGTTGTATTGACAATTCAAGAGAAATACAATATTTTTCAAGTTGTGAATAACTTTTAAAAAGATCATTATGTGCATTTTGTGATTTCAAAAGCTCGACCTCAATATTGGAACACTTATCACAAGATTCATTTCTCTTTCTATCCATATTCACAAATTCACCAATCAAACACATAGAATTCATCACAGTTAAAATAACATCTTGAGACATGATTTATTGTAAGAGTCGATTATTTTCCAAAAGTAATTCTTTCTTTGCAATTTCCAAACATTGTTTGTCGACTGAAGACTATTGTAAAGCAGCGTTCATTTGGTCAAAAACTATCTGTACTTCCATTATTTCATTTAGAAGATCTCTATAAAACACATTGAAGATGTATTTTAAAGATTTTAGAAATGGAATAATTTCATTGTTAAAAATAGCTTTAGTATGTTCAAACACCCCAATTCACCTATGTTCGAGGGGCGCCTTAAGGTGTAGTCCTTTTCTTCACCACATTGTCAAACCTGGCAAGGTGAAATTTAAGCTTTTTAAGGCTTTCATTCACCAAGCTTACCTAGGAAGTTCCTTAGGAGCGTTTATTTTGATAGGGGATGCATCAAAAGATTTATTGGTAGGATTGGACATACGCAACCAAAAATCTTGTTCTGCTGACAGTTCTTGTTGTGGAGTAAAACATTTCCCAAAATCATTAGATAGTCTATTTAATTTTTCATAATTAATAGGTTTATGAGAAATGTTTTGTTTAATGGCCTTTGGATCCTTTTCTTTTTCAAACATTTTTGATCGACTCTCTTCTTCTAAAATCAATGTTTCCTCATCATCAATTACAAACATAGCAACATGTTTATCAGAAATAACAATACCATCATACAAGGTTGGTTTAATCCGCTGAGCTTTCTTAAGATAAAACGGATTTTGATAACCTAGAGCTTGTTTGTGAATATTATCATAGAAAGCTTGTGGCTTAGTTAACATGTGCACTGTTTAAGCACATTGACCCTCTTTAAAAAGAATATTATCAAGTTCCTTTATCTTCTTTTCTAAATCAATTTCATTTTCCATATATTTATCTTCCTTTTCTTTGGATTCACTTTTGAAAACATTGAATGTTTGCAATAAACATTCCTTTTCTTTGATTTGTTTAGAAATATTTTGCTCAAGTGAGTCAACTTGTTCTTTCAGTGCAAGCTTCTCTTTAATCATATCATCCATTTAAGAATCAATCATTTTTCTCACGACTGCTTAAATCAATATTAAGATGTTGTTCAAAAGTTTTGACTCGTTCTTTATATCTCTCTAGTTCAGCGGTTACTGATTCATTATTCTGTTCTTTATTAGCATTTTCCTAATTATTTACATGATTAATCATCTGTTTTGACATTTGTTCTTTCACAGATAAGATCATTGAATCTTGTTGTACCTGAAAATTAGTATCTTGAACATTTTCTAGTTGTGTTTCTTGCAAATATTGAGAGTACAGAATGATATTGCTATTACTATGTATCTCATTATCTGTAAAATCCACAGCTGGTGTTTGTTCAAAATCCTGCATTGCATGCATACTTTGATTTTCTATAACATTAAAATAGGTTTTAGAATGAGGTACCTCTGAAATAACGTCAGATCCATAGTTGGAAATGTTGGTCATAATAACCGCTTTTGCATTCGAGACATCATCACAGTCAGAATCATAAGTATCAAGATCCTCAGTCTGAAAAGTAGCATTGTTTGGAATGATTGTCTAAATAGCTTGACCATCTGGAACCCCTGGATCTGCAAGAAATACGAGTTACTCTTCATCTAAAATTTGTCCAGCTTCCTAAGCTTTAGCTAACATTGCTTTATCCTTATACCATGTTGCATTCCTTGATCACTTAGGTTGAGTGCATTGCCTAGCCATATGTCCTTCACCTTGATAGTTGTAGCATTTAATAATCCTTGCCTATCTGCTTGCATTGTTTCCTCCAGAACTAGTAGCATTACTCTTATACCCAGTACCAGAATAACTTTGACCTTGTCTCCCATGGTTTCTTGGGTTTGATGAAGTTCTAAGTTAATTATTGGTTGAAGGGAACCTTAAGGAAGCTACAGTTGTTAAAAAAGCCATTCCCTTGTTAAGACAAGAAATTAGATCATCTCCTGAAGAGAATACAGGAACAGCAAAACCTGAATCCCCAAGAGGTGACTTAATCATTGGTTGTGTAGAAACTTGAGGTGATTGATAAGCAATTTGTAAAACAGATGAGGTTTGATGATTCATTTGAGACTGATATGGATATGATGGTGGAAGGAGTGAATGATTAAATTGAGGTTGTGATGGATAAGAAGATGAGTAATGTTGATTGGGATGAATTGATCCTTATTGAGGATGGTGGAAACTGTTGTTTGAAGCTAAGGATTGTTATATGAAGACTAATAAGTGTTGAAGTAAGGTGGTGTCATCTGCTAATTTACAATAAATGCAAGTGGATCTTGATTGCGTTCACACAGAAGACGAACTTCATTTGCATGGATTTCATGTTTTTCAAGATAGGCATGAAGCTAATCAAAGTTGGTAGTATGCAATTCTTTTACAAGCTTGACATCAGTTATAAACTTACTCCATTCAGGTGGAAGACTGTTTAAGAACTTGGTATTAACTTGAAATTGCTCCATTTTCATGTTGTAAATGTTCATGTCATTAATCAGCTGTGTAAATCTCAAGTAATATACGTATGAAGGATTCCTCCTTGTTGTGAGATATATCTTATCAATACATCATACAAATTACACTCTCTTTCCTGCTTAGTCAAAGAGGTACCTTGCATCAGTAATTGAACTCTCTCCTATAAATCCTTGGCAACTATGTGATGATTCACAAGTGAATATATATCAGCTGGTAGACCTTAAAGAATGATATTGGTTACCTTCATATCATAATCAGCTTGAATTTTCTCAGCAGCAGATAATTCAACATATTTCTTTATTCTGGTCACCCCATTCTCTTCAATAGTAGGCCAAATGAGTGGACCGTTTTCAACTGATTCAAGTATCATTCTTTCGTACTCTCTGTTTTGCATGTATAATTCCATTCTACTTTTCCACGAATCATACAGGTCCTTGTCCAACACTGGTGGACGATTGTCAGCACCGGAGAGTATCATGTACTTAGCAAGAGTATTCTTTTGTCCAAGTGGAATAATTGAATCCATTTTAATATGATAAGATAAAATATGATCGTACAGTGATTGGAGGTTGTTGTGTTAAAGAGAGGTTTGATTGATGTAATTGAGTCTTTGGAATACACGAGATTTTACAATTCTTGATAAAACCGGGAAATCTAGTTTTCACGGGATTTTACAAATCAAAGAACAACCGTATAATTCACCTAATGAAAGTGTATAGTTCTCCCAAGTAAAGCGTATAAATCACCCAAGAAAATTATGTATAAATCGCCTTAAGGAAAAACACGTATAAATAGCCTGTTGAAAAACACGTATAAATCGCCTGTTAAAAAACACGTATAAATCGCCTTAACAAAAAAATGTATAAATCACCTTAAGAAATTCACGTATAATTCGCCTTAGGAAATGCACGTATAAATCGCCTGAAGAAACGTATAAATCGCCTGAACAAAAATATTATACTTTCGCCTGTAGGAAACGTATAATTCACCTCATGTAATAGGTCACGCATAATGATAACCTGAGCAAACAACACGTATACTTCGCCTGACCAAAAACGTATAGTTCGCCTGAACAAAAAACTTGTATACTTCGCCTATACATATAGTTCGCCCAATACACTTCGAAACTCAAAAACCAAAAATCTTAAAAAGACTTACTTTTGACGTTTTTACCTATCTAAGACTATTAGAACCTTAAAAACCACAAACTTTACGTTTTTAAAAACGAAAATTTTGATATCTAGATTTCTTGGTTTACAAAACCCTTTTCTCACAAGATCTCAAAAGATGAAATTTTTGCGGTTTTTCAAAGATTTTCTATGTACTTCTATCCCTAAATAGAGAAAATAAGAAGAAAGTTAAAAGCCTTTATGGTTTTGAAACCTCAAATGTGAAATGTCTTGATAGGTTCAAACCAAACTAACGAGTAAACAAAGGTAACAAACGCACACAAAACCTTCACAAACATCCTATAGCTCTTGATACCAATTGTAGAATATCTTAACACATATAGTATGGAATTCGTGTAGGGTTTTTAGAGAGAGAAAGATGTGGTTGGATGAACACTTAGAGAGAGAAAACAAAGAAAGAATATTAGATTAAGTATGTGAAAGACATTAACAACCAACACCCTCTCCATGTGTGGAGAGGGTATTTATACATCAAGCTTGTAACTGGCCATGGGCTTAAGTTATGGGCTTTCCATGTGTCTTTGTCTCGGTTAGCTTACTAACATTACATATGATTAATCTACGAGCTACAACTATCTATATTGGAAGTGACTGATACTTTTCGTATTCCTAACAGGGAGCGGTGGTCTTTGCACTTAAGACTTGGAGACATTATTTGTACAGGATGAAAAGTGTTATCTACACGGATCATAAGAGTCTACAACATATATTTAACCAGAAGGAGTTGAATATGCACCAACAAAGATGGATTGAGTTATTTAGTGACTACGACTGTAAGATTCGCTACCATCAAGGAAAGGCAAATGTAGTGGCTGATGCGTTGAGTAGGAAGGAGAGAGTGAAACCAAGACGAGTGCGAGCAATGTCCATGACTATTCAGTCAAGTGTTAAGGACATGTTAGCCTCAAAATATTGAGTCGAACAAGGAAGCTCAGTCACTCAACAAGGAATCTTCGATCTTTATTTAATATATGTTGTAATAGGCTAGTTACGGTTATCGGGCTCGTTATTTAATCTAATATTGTATGTGTTGCGGGCTTAAGCCCAAGTTATCCCTAGCTTGACCCAAGACATTAAACCACACGGCCTAAGTGTTGGTATAAATACCCCTCTCCAAGTGTGGAGAGGGTGTTGGTTCTTATTTGTATCTTCACATTTGCTAGAAATCAACCATTCTCTTTTTCTTTCTTACTTTCTCTCTCTAACCTCTCTATACTTTTCTTATCTTTTCTCTTATCTTATTTTCTTGTGATTACCATGGTGAACTAAAAGTGGTTTCGGGTTCCGACAATTGGTATCAAGAGCCTCGGATGGGTTTAGTGGTTTAGTTGTGGTAACTTATTTCAAGCTTATTCGGTTGGCTTATTTGTGGCTTACATTTCATTCGGCTTACTCTTTCTACTTTTCTTATTTGATGAAATAGACCAAATTCTTTTCTATAACATACTGTCGTAGGCCTATTGGACTAAAACCGTGCTTTCATTTTGAGTATATAGTTTTTAAAACTTTTGGCACATGTGTGTTCACTTTTTATGATAAAAAGGTTTCATCTTTCATATGAAATAATTTTTTTAGATATTGTGGCTTAGTTTTAATAGAATAAATAATTTTTTTTATTGTTTTTTTATTTTTGTCGTGGCTTGGATATTGGCTGCTCAAGGTGAGGCGTCCAAGGTAGAGAACACGCCAGCAGAATTGCTGCGTGGGAACAAATGGAAAAGAAGAGAGATGGAGGTTTATACTTTATGGACCGAATATGGGTTCCATTAGTAGGTATGTGAGAAAGATCATATTGGATAAGGCTCATACGACGAAGTACTCTATTCATCCAGGAGCAGATAAGATGTACCATGACTTGAGAGATATGTATTGGTGGCCAGGTATGAACAGAGGTATAGCTACCTACGTTAGTAAGTGTTTGACTTGTTCAAAGGTGAAAACTGAACATCAAAGACCTTTGAGTTTGTTGCAGCAGCCAGAGATACCTGAGTGGAAATGGGATAGAATTATCATTGATTTTATCACTAAGTTACTGGGATCAGGTAGTGGGCATGATACTATTTGGGTAATAGTCGATAGACTGACTAAGTGAGCCTATTTTTTGGCTGTATAAGAAGATTACAAGATGGAGTGGTTAGCAAGACTTTATATCGATGAGATAGTAGCAAGGCATGGATTGCCTATGTCAATCATCTCATATCGTGATGAAAGATTTGCTTCAAGGTTTTGGCAGACATTGCAGAAAGCATTGGGAACACGGCTTATCATCCTCAAATGGATGGACATAGTAAGCATACCATTCAAACTTTGGAGGATATGCTAAGAGCATGTGTGGTTGATTTTGGATTTAGTTAGGATACTCACTTACACTTAGCTGAGTTTTCTTATAACAATAGTTATCAGTCAAGTATTCGATGTGCCCCATTTAAGGCATTGTATGGAAGGAAATGTAGGTCACCTGTTCTTTGGGCTGAAATTAGAGAAAGTCAGTTGATTGGACCATAATTGGTACAAGAGACAATTGATAAAGTGGTACAGATTGATAAAAGACTCAAGGCGGCTAGAGATCGTCATAAGAGCTATGCTAACAATAGGCGTAAGCTGTTAAAGTTTGAAGTTGGTGATCAAGTGTTATTGAAAGTGTCACCTTGGAAAGGTGTAGAGCGTTTTGGAAAGAAAGGAAAGTTAGCACCAAGGTATGTAGGACCATTTGAGATTCTTGAAAGGATTGGTCCTGTAGATTATCGTTTGAGATTGCCATAAGATTTTAGTAGTG